>PVHP010007559.1:0-56212 GCA_004024765.1 Zapus hudsonius
CTGCTTGTAATTATCACACAAAATAAAAGATGCTCAATCCAATTCCATGCTACGCTTACTCCTTGTCTACTTAGTCAATGCAAAATACACTGATATGATAATGGTGGTGACAATAAATCACAGTAGTAATAGCAGATCTCATTCATCACACCCTGGGCTAAGCATATCCCCTGCTCACAAGCACATGCACCAGTTTCTATTATTCCTCTCATTTTAATGTAGAAACTGGGCCCTCTTATTACTGGACTTTTCAGAAACAGAGAGGCAGGAGAGACTCCCCTTCAAAAAAAAAAAAAACTTAGAAGTAATCCCTTGGTCTCCTCCCTGGACAATCGGATAACAAAAAAAAAAAAAAAACCCCACAACAATCAGCATACAACACATTAAGAGAAAGAGAGACCAACCATGGATTAACTAATTTCTATGTGACCAAGCATGAAAGTATGGTGACTGATGGGTTCGCATTTCATTTTCACAATAATTTTATTGGTTAGGCACAAAAGCTTCACAAAGATGAAAACCTAGGCTCCATGAGATTAAGTAAGGGAGCCACATTTGCATAGCAGTAATGAACAAGGTCAAGTTCAGCCCTGTGGTGATCCACATCTGTGTCCAGTTGCCATGCTTTTTCCAGTACACTGCTCATCACATGTAACTGAAATCCAGCCCTTTATTAGAGGTTTTTAATGTCTTTAAACTAGGGGCTAGAAAGCTTGTACAATTTAAGTTCAAATACTGCATAGGCACATTGCCTATGACACCTTAATTTTCTCATTTGAAAGTAGGGGAAATTAGCTAGCTCTAACTTTTCACTGAGACCCAATAGATCACAGGCTGATTATATCAATTCTCCATTAAGTGCCTTGTGACATGGTGCAATTTTATTGTAGAGCTAAAATTTTCATTCAGCTGCATTGTGAGGTGTACTCTGTGTTCCAAAACAGCCCATTGGTCTTAATGATAGGGGACAGAAGTCATCATGTCCTGTTTCTTTTCTTAGAATTATCTCCAGCAATAAGAAGACCCCATAAAGCAAAAATGTGAAGCCTATGGTTGTTAAAACTAGTTATCAGCAAAATTCAAGCTTCACAACCCATGAAGATGACACCCTACGGCCTCTTCTGGACTCCATACGTGCACATAAGATGTGCACATCTGCACATACAGGTGCATACACCACACACACACACACACACACACACACACACACACACACACACACACACACCATACCACACATACTACACATGCATGTATAAAAATTTTTGATGTAAATTTTTCAATTTCAATCTTCAAAATACAATCAAAGGCCACCAAAAGTAATGAAGATTTAATGGATGTTCATTCAGCAGGAAGCAGAGGGAGATAATGAAACAATTGCTTCCACGAAGCAAGAATATAAAGCTAATTTCAAAGAGTTCAGGAAAGAGATGATGGAGAACAGGAAGACATAAATGTGACCTTCAGAGCTCAGGAAAAGTGTAAGGATAACAGCAAAGAAATAAATTCAAAATTGGAAGAATAAAAAGCACCAGACATTAGTAGAAACACAATGAGAAGAGATAGACAGAGAAGGAGGAAAGGAAGGAGGGAGGGAAATAGGGAGGAAGAGGAGAGAGGGCAGGAGGGAAGGACAAAAGTATGTTTAATTCAACAAGAAAATTAAAAGTCAGATGGGGGCATACGCCTGTAATCCCAGCACTTTGGAGATAAAGAAGGATCAGGAGTTCACGGTCATCCTTGGCTACATAGCAGATTTGAGGCCAGCCTAGGCTATTTGAGATCCCTTCTCACTAAAGAAAGAGGTCTGAGAAGATTGCTCAGTGGATAAAGTGTTTACCAAGCAAGTTCACCTGAGTTCAGGTCTCCGGAGCCCACTTAAAAACCAACATTCCCTCATGTGTCTGTAGTCCCTGCATGCCTATGGAAGAGAAGGGAGGCAGAGACAAGAAAATTTCCCAAAAATGTATAGGCCAACTAGCCTGGAGAACAGGGCAATGAGCAACAAGAGATCCTGCCTTGAAGTTTAAGACAATGGAAGCAGTCATAGTCGGCCACACACCACTGGGATGAACCTCCAAACCAGGCACAGTTATGGGAGGAAGAGATTTGTTGAAGTTACAGATCCAGGAGAAGTCCCATAATGGTGAAAGAGGCTGGCCCCCTTTCACAGGTCCAAGCAGAGAGAGAGAGAGAGAAGCCATCACCAACACTACATACATACCAGCAAAACAGGCAGGGGAAGGAAGAGAAGAGATTTCCTTCCCCTCAAACTTCCTTACATCCTTCCCCCTACTGAGACAGCTGTCCACTCTGGAGGAAGAGCTCACTCTGGAGAAGGGACCTCCTCCTTTAGTTAATCCTTCCTGTAAGCAACCTTCGAGACCCACCCAAGATTACTGTGAATTACTAAACAGGTCAAGTTGACAACGAAACTTAACCATCACAGAAGATGAGGGCCAATACTGAAAAGTTGTCCTCCTACCTCCACACACATGCTGTGGTATGCACATACTCACACTCACACTACAAAAAACACACATGCACACCCATTATACATATACACACAGAACAAGAAATTATTCATGCATCTTTAATACTTGTATTTTATACTTATGAAATAAAGTGTATATAGAATTCCTGAAGATGAACATTCAAAGAGATAATTCGAGAAAAAAAATTCCTCAGGTAAGAGTGCTGGCCATGCAAGCACTTGAAGCTGAGTTCAACCCTAACCCTCATTTAAAGAGCCAGGCATGACCATCCATGCGTGTAACCCTGGTCATGAGAAAGAAGAGACAGAGGAATCACTGGGACTGTGTCTGTGACCTTGACCCCACTCCTCACTGTCTCTTTGACCTCGAGACATTTTACACCTTTGCGCTTCTGTCTCCTCATCTGCAAAACAAGGATAATAACTCCTACTTCTATACTTGGAAGCATGTAGCCAAAACACATAGTATGTAATTCATAAACCATCAGCATTCGTGTTTCATGTGGAAAGCCATCCCTATATTCCTGACCCGTCCCCCAACTCCCTACCCCCATCATGTAAGATGCTGGGGTGTGGGAGAAAGCCTTTCCCAAAGAGTACCGTAGCTGTCTGTGGAATCCTCCCGGACATGAGCTGGAAGAGGGTCTGCAGGGGGTCATTGAGCGCCAGAGTGCTGGTGAAGCTGTGGAGAGAAAGGACAGTCGATGAGGAGCAAGCCCAGAGGGACCTTTGTCGACATACAAGGCCATGTCGATTCCCTCTTGATTTGAGCAGCAACTCTTCACTCCTCCCTTTGGAGAAGAGCAGCGGCATCTTCATCCCTTCACACAGCCCAAGGAGAAATCATTGTTTGGGGACATTTTCTTCACTTTGGCTCTAAAGCTCAGATCCTGGAGTAACCATTTCCTTAGGGCTTCTTCTATCAATAAGATGACCATTGACTCATCGTGGGCCCCTGGAGAGCCCCGAGGTTAACCCTCCTTCTCAGCCACACCTCGGCTCCTCCTCACCAAGCCCACTGGGTTCTAGAGTCATTTTTCTGGCTCATCGCAAGCCTGGGTCTGTAGAGCTGTGATTCATAAGCACTACACAGTCATTTTCAATAACCAAAGAGGCGTGGATGAGGAACCTGAAACCATCCTGCTGACGACAAACCACAGGACATGCTTAACAAGGATATAATGAGCTCTACAGCTGATGTGAGACTTAAGCATACTCAGTAAGAGAGATTTTTCACAATTCACTGGGCTCCATCAAAACTCAATGGCCCAAGGCAAAACTCTGGAGCAGAGATGTATGCTACGACACGGGAATGTAGGATGTTCATTTTCAAAACCCAAAGGATCACCATCTCTTCTTTAAAAGCACCCTTGCCACAGGAGCTCTGCACACTCAGCATGATCGAAGGCAGCACACCGCTGTCCCAGCCCTAGGCCATAAAGAAGTGTGGGCAGCAGGAATCGGTCCCTTGGAAGATGAGGTTAGAGTAATGAAGAGGCTCATGAGGCCAGCGAGGAGAATGGGCTGCCAGGCGGCGTGGCAACCACTGGGAACACAGCCAGGCTGAACTCAAGTGGAATCTGCCACCTCATCCAACTCTGCCCAACATTTACGGCCAACTGAACCTAAGTTAAGCAGAGCGGGGAGCTTCACAGCCTTAGCCAGCCTAAAAGAGAGATCTGGGCAGGTGTCATCCTTCTTAGGGTCGGAGCCACAGCCACTGCTTACAGGCCTCTACCTCCCTCATGCCTGACTCCCAGGATGAGAGCTAGAGCCCGAAGGACTCATGCAGAAACCCTCCTGCAGCCTCCTAGACCCAGCACTTCCTCTGTACTCAGTCTGCTGCTCTATTTCGCCCTCCTTATTCTGGAAGGCTGGCAGCGTGCCTTGCTTCAAACCCTCTTACCCTGGCTTGGTCATTTTTCCTGGTCCTTCTGCCCTTAGTCTCGGTGTCTAGTGTGATCTAAGCAGCAGACCTCTTCGGTCTCAGCGCTTTCACTAGTATGGTCTTTACCTTCAATAGCTCATGATCCCAGTACCTATATCCCTACCCACCGCTCAGTTCCCACAGCCCCACAGCAAGTCCTTGGCACTTCCTTATATGGAAAAAACCCCTTTGTCAGAGCTGGGAAGATGGCTCAGCAGTTAAAGGTGCTTGCTTGCAAAGCCTACCGGCCTGGGCTTGATTCCTTAGCAGCCATGTAAAGCCAGATGTCTGGAGTTTCATTTACAGTAACAAAGGGTCCTGGTCTGTCTGTCTATTCTCTCTCTCTCTCTCTCTCTCTCTCTCTCTCTCAAACAAATAATATTTTAAGCCCTTTATCCAAAGGGCTCTATCATTACTTAAAGTGATCATTTGTTCTTTCACTAATGAGACTATCCAGAACAATCCCTCTGGAAGAAGACTAGAAAAATATAGAACATACAGGAAATTTTGGAAACTCTGACACTGAGAATTTACTAAAATGTTTCATTCCACTTAGGTGGGTTGAAGAAATGTCTCTATATCTCTGTTATACAGATGGAGAAGCTGGGTGTGGAGATCCATGTCTATAAGGAAGGGAAGAGAGGGGAAAAGAGAAAAGTAACCAGGACATAAGATGCCGTGTTCAGCTCAAAGAAGAGAAAGAGACCGGACAGGTGCTCGGTGTCTGGAGCTTCTCTGCACTTCTCCTCCTCACACACACACTGCCCCTCCCACCTGTATTCCTCTGGTCTCCTTTATAAGCTGGACTCACCCACTCATGACCCAGTTGTAGGTTCTCGGGTCCATCTTGCTGGCTAGGAACAAGGCATGACCCCACAAGTGGTTCTTCATCGCCCACTCCAAGGCCTCCTGAAAACCAAAGCATGGCATTCAATAGCGCCTTACCAACACCATCCTCCACACATCCCCAGAGTACAGGCTGGGCCTCCAGGGCCATTTAGAAGGTGAAGGAAGAGCAGGAAGGTAGGTTCTACTCAGCCTGGTATTCTCAAGGTCGTCCACTTCCCTAGCCATTCGTTACACTTCTTCACTCACTTCTCCACAAACATGGTCATCAGAGTCTCATTTCTTTAGCAAAAATTACAAATACTTGTAAAACCTAACTACCCCAATTGATAAAAGCATCTCACCACAAAAATTAAGTCTCAAAAACCAATAGCAAAAAGGTTCCTGCTAAGAAACAGTGCCTTTCTTACCAACTGTGGCAGACCAAAGAGAACGTTCCATATGTTCCTTTAAGTCAGCCCCAGTATCAGGTCCCAGTAAATAACAACATCCATTGTGTTTCACAGGGAAAAAAACCTGGCAAGCACTAATGGTTGCTCACCACAACCCATATGTTTCTTCCTGGGAACAGACTGAATGACTGCCCACCTCCCTGGCTACTGGGCGTGGCTGAGCCAAGGCCACAGAGTGGACATGACCAGCTGCCACTCTTAGGTTTGGCCCATGCAACCACCAGTACTCACTCTTATGAGCCTCATCCCATCTGGCTGCTGGAATTGAGAAGTCTCCTGGGGAGTTAAAGATGATAGAGCCCTCAGAGTACCAAGCCTGACTACACAGAAGAGGACTCCCCCATCTCCTATTCAAGTCCTCTTATGTAAAAAGGAATCAACTGCTATTATGTTGAATCTGGTATAATCCACAGGAGCTAATGGATAATACTAAAACTCAGTGCGTAGAAATGATCAAATGCCTTTCTAGGTCAAATTAATTGCACCATTAATTGGCTAAAATGGGCTGGGACTGCAAATTTCAAAACACACACACACACACACACACACACACACACACACACACATCTTTCTATTCAACTTATATGTGAGGTTGAGCTGGCATTAATAAGTTCCATAGTACCAAAAACATGATTTCTGTCAGGAAGTCACTAATGAGGTATTTCTACCTTCGAGTTATAAGTTCTTTGATTACCCCACAGATCCCCATGTAGATTTTATTGGAGATAGGTGCAAATTAATAAGCACAGCCAGGAAAATCAGCCTCAGATTCAAAGCAACATAAATACAATATTAGGGTCACCTTTCTTGGTGTTTCTTTAACTATCTCATAATCTTTTTCAATTTATTTTTAAAAGGAGATACTAATAATCATCAGTTAACTTAAAAATCTGCCCATCATCCCAGGGCTGGGGAGATGGCTCAGTCAGTAAAGTGTTTCCTGTACAAACACAAGGACCTGAGTTCAAATACCCAACACCTATGTAAAATACCAGCTGTGGTGGTGCATGCCCTTAATCCCAGTCCTAGAGAGGTAGGTGATCCCTGCTGGCTACCTAGTCTACTGAATCAGTGAGTGCTGAATTCAGTGAAAGTCCCTGTCTTCAAAGTAAGGCAGAAAGCCATTGAGGAAGACACCTGCCACTGACCACGGTCTCCACATGCATTTGCACACCCTGTCCCTCTCAAAATAATTTAAGAATAAGTGAAGACGTTGAGAACTTCTATCAAGGTTATCAGTATCATACAAGGCTACAAATAAGATCCTAGTCAAATCTGAATTAAGCTTCTCACCAATCACTCTGTACTCCCCTACTCTCCCTCTCCCTCCCCATACAACCAGTGGTCCATCTATTCCTCACTCACTCGCTTCTGGACCAGTGGGAAGGGGAACTCACGCTGCCCACATCTAAGACCTATCTGTCACTATCTATCCAGCCTGTAAATACGTAAGCCAAGAACAGAAACTAATTACAGGGTTTCTATGGAAGTAAATGAGAGAATCCATACAAGACCTTAAACAGGTACCTGGCAGGTGGAAATATTTTTTAATCTCTTCTTTTGTTAATGCTGTTGTTGTAGTTACTGTTTATCTTTCTTTTTTTGCATGTGTGTGTATGTGTGTGTGGTGTCTATGTATGTCTACGAATGTCTGTCTGTGTGTGTGTGTGTGTGTGTGTGTGTGTGTGTGTGTGTGTACATGCGGTAGCCAGAGTTCCACGTCAGGTGTCTCCCTCTACTGTTCTCTATCCCATTTATTGAGGCAGGGTCGCTGAACCTAGCTCACACATTCAGCTACTCTACCTAGCTAGCTTGCCCTGGGAATCAGTTTATCTCCACCTCCAGAGTGCTGGGACTACAGACACAGATGATGACACCTGGCATTTACATGGGTGCCGAGTTTATGAACTCAGGACCGCATTCTTGCACAACAAGAGCTTCACCAACTGAGTCATCTCTCCAGGCCTGTTTATCCTTCTTAAAGATAGAGATCTTAATTGAGTACTAGCTGGTAATATTTTTTTATAAAATAAATGAATCACCAGTAAAATGCAATTCCCTACTATTTAGTGAATATATAGGAAATGGGTTTAATTTGATCTCACTTATTTTTACTGGTCATCAAATCAAGTAGTTGTTAAAAAGATAATATTATGTACAAAAAATAACCTCATTGTGCAATGAAGGAGCCTGGGCCTGGGGGAGTCAATCAACAGCCATTAAATTCAGCCAAATACTCCACTCAGTGAGGGGGAACCCTTGATTGGAAATGGGGATTTAGGGCAATATGCATCGGATCCCATACACTTGGGCTCCCAATAAAAGATGCACTATGCGAACGTCTGACAGGGAGGCTACTAAAAATAGAAACTAGGTAATCCAGAATAATGTATATTTGTTAAGCTATACTGTTCTAACTCTCCGATGGAGATTGTATTTGTATTTTTCAGGATATAATGAGTGAGCTGTGGCCCATATAACCCTACCACCCGACAGCAGGCAAAAAGATGAGATCATGGCAAGAGATGAGCCACCACAATCATATTGTGGAGGATCCATATGAAACCCTCCAGAGAAGGACGGGATGAACAAGAGACCCATAGCCACAGCCATTCAACCAACTCTGGATAAGCCAAATGTGTTTGTGTTTTTCAGGATGCAACGAGAGAGCTGTGGCCCATCTAACCCTACCAACCAACCGTAGGCCGATGGCTGAGATCCTGACAAGAGAGGAGCCACCACAGTCATATCGGGGAGGATCCATAGGGAACCCAGCAGACAATGACAGATTAACAAGGGACCTATAACCACAGTCATTCAATCAACACAGGATAGGCCATTGAGACAGAAACCAAAGATTTTCGACACAAGGACCCCTAAGCTCACAACATTAAAACAGCCTTATTACTCACCCACCACGACTCAGGGAACTGAGCGGAAGAGGGGGACGGAAAGATTGTGAGAGCCGTGGTGGGGGAGACTGTCCAGAGGCATGGCACCCCTCAGTAACAACACACTTGGGCCAGGAGAACCGGGCTGAGTACTAGGATATCCAGGATCCCTTGCCACAAGGACTAATACAGACAGCCCACGGAGGAGGATACACAACTGATCAGGGATGGGGAGAGGGGGAATTCGGGAATTCGGGATATCAACGCATTGTTTGCCCACTAAATAATGTAACTCATTATGGACAATAAATATATATTTAAAAAATAACCTCAAGAGATTAAATATTTAAATGTTAAAGTTATAAAAGTACTTTGCCTTCATTTTTATATCTTCATTTTTGGAGATTAAATATATATATATATATATATATATATATATTGGGGGTCTGGATGGGTGATTCAGTCATTAAGGCACTTGCCTGCAAAACCTAATGACCCAAGTTCAATTCCTCAGGACCCACATAAAGCCAGATGCACAAAGTGGTGCAAGCATCTGGAGTTTGTTTGCAGTGGCTGGAGGCCCTCTTGCACCCATTCTTTTTCTGTCTGTCTCTGTCTCTCTCTGCCTCTCTCTGCTTGCAAATAAATAAATAATTTTTTTAATTATTGGGAACCTTAATATATGAACATACTGTAATTTAGTAACGTTTCTGTCATGTTCTCCTCTTTTTTCCCCATCCCTCACCACCATTATAAATAAATTTTAAAGTAGGAAAAGTCTACCTAAATATGACCCCCAGAAAGTTGTGGTCTGGGACAGAAGGTCCTATTAGGTGTGGGAAACCAGGCTTGGAACATGGCTCAGTGGTGAAGTACTTGCTGCACAAACATGAGGACCTCAGTTCAGATCCCGAAACCGGCACTTGTAATCCAGGGCTGGGAAATTAGAGACAAGAGGATCTCCAGGACTTGCTGGCTAGTTTGTCCAATTAGATTGGTGAGCTGTGGGTTCAGTGAGAGAGCCTGTCTCAAAACACACACACACGATGGGCTGAAGAGATTGCTCAGTGGTTAAGGCATTTGTCTGTAAAGCAGAAGGACATGAGTTTAATTCCCCAGTACCATGTAAAGCCAGATGCACAAGGTGGCACATGCACTTGCAGTGGCTGGAGGCCCTGGAAAGCTAATTCTCTCTCTCTCTCTCTCTCTCTCTCTCTCTCTCTCTCTCTCTCTCTCTCTCTCTCCCTCTTTCTCTCTATCTCTCTCTCCCTCTCTCTCCCTCTCTCTCTCCTTCTTTTAATAAATAAATAAATATTTTTTAAAAAGGAAAAAATTTCTTATTAAAAAATACACACTTTAAAAAAGTGGAAAAGCCCACGAAAAAAACCTTCACAGATTCAAAGTTATTAAACTTCACCCATAAGAAACATCTAAGATGCGCTATATTTTTTTTTCACAAATCAAAAGTTTTAAAATAAACTTTGGTTTGAATGTAAGGTAACAATCTCATACGTTACTCATAGAGTTAAGTGATAATACACCTTAAAAGCAAATTTTTTTAATATCTATCAAAATTTTAAGCCATATAGCCTTTGACCCAACACTGCTAGAAATTTATCTTGAATATATCCTCTCATACTAGACAAAGTTCCAATGATATTGAGGCTTGGATATGAAGTACCTGCCCCCTCTCCCCCCCCCTCCAAAAACAGGCTCATATGTTGAAAGCTTGGTCCCTAGCTACTAGATGGGAAAAGGACGACACTATCTTCATCAATGGACTAACCGACTGATGGCTTTTAGAGCTGAATAGGCTATTGGGCGGTAGGACCTAGTTGGACGAAGTAGATTACTTGGGGCATATACCTTCTCCCTACCACATAGATTCTAACACATCCCTTCTTCCCAGCTGCCGTTTGGTGATTCTCTGCTTACCAGTGACCCAGAAACAACAGAGCCAAGCAACCACAGACTGAAGCCTCTGAAACCACAAACCAAAACAAATCCTTCCTCCTTTCCAATTGCCTTTCTCAGGTATTTGTCCCAGTGACAAAAAGCTAACACAGAAACCTAACATCAACAGTTATTCATTTTAGCATTATTTACAATGCACAAGATTGAGAATAACCTAAATGTCAACCTTCTGGGGTCTGGTTAAACTAATTATAACATCCATAGAAAACCATTAAAAACTGCTAAGAAGGGTGGGGAAGATAGCTCAGCAGGTAAAAGTGCTTCCCACACAAGCATGAAGACTTGGGCTCTATTCCCCAGCACCCAAGTAAACAGCTGGGCATGGCTATGCATGTCTGTAACCCCAGTCCTGGGGGCGCAAAGACCAGAGAACCACTGGGACGTGGAAAAGATGGGCAAATTCAGGTATCAGTGAGAGACTCCATCTCAAAGAAACATGGATGAGTGATGAGGGGTACCTATTGTTCTCCTCCGGAGAATGTGTATGCACGGAGGACACACATCCACACACACAACAAAACAACACACACACTACACACAAAGAAACATTGAGGAAAGAATATAGAAGATGATACATACATTGTGATATAGATAGAGAATATGATAAAGAGCCAGAGGCAACAAAAATATTCCTAGAAAAATCCAGAATGCTGCCTGTGGGGTACAGCCCTAAGTTCAGAATAGCTTCTACCTTTTTTAACATTTGGAAACAGTTTTTTTTAAAAAATAATATTTCACTTCACTTAAAAATGATACACAATTTGAAGTTCCATGCCCATGAAGCTTGGTTAAACACAGCCATACTCATTGTGGGTGTTTTCATACCTCACAGGCAAAGGTGATAGTGCAAAGACCCAGCGGCCGGCAAAGCCAGGAGCGAAGCACTATTTCACCTTTCATGGAGAAAGTTCGCCAAATCCCAAGTCTTCCTTCTGAAATATCTTGTTCAATGTAAAAAGGAAAGTCCTATAGTAATGTACTGTATGCTATAATATAAAGGAGAAATAATTATATATGCCAAAAATAACTCCAGACATTTTAGAGAGACAAATTTGGTGACTGGAGATAAGGTCATTTCTCCATTGTATGCCTATTATCTTCCAATTTGTCAAATACAATGATTTGAATTGATTTTAATCTTATATTACAATTTTTTCATTTGCTTCATATCTTTTATAAAGCATGAGCACAGCTTCAGATTTGAATAAGACAACCTCCCATCCACTGAATCAAAGCACTAATATTCAGGCACACGTGAGACGCAGAGACAATATTGCTGCTGAACATCCTGCTGCAGAACTCACTGGTGAATATGGAGAACTTTCGAGAAGTAGACACTCCTTAAGCCAGCATCCCCAGAAAAATGCTCAAATGGCATCATTTGCAACAAAATCATAAACTGCCTTTGTTTTCAACAATGGTGGGTTGATTAAAAATGTGATTTTTAAATGGTGCTATCCATCAATTAGCACCATTGGGAACAGCCCTCATTTGCCTAACATGCACAAGGCCCCAAGTTCATCTCTAGTGCCACAAAAAAGAATTAAATTGTGCTATTAAAACATATTTAATGCTGTCAAAGTATTTTATCATGTAATCTTAAATGAAAATAGAAATAAACAATTATTTATTTGTTTGCGAGAAGTTTGCTTGTTGGTTTGTTTGTTTACTTGTTTGTTTGTTTGGAAACAGGGTCTCACTATGTAGCCCAAGCTAGTCTCCAACTCATAATCCTCCTGCCTCAGCTTCATGAGTCTTGAGATTAATTATAGATGGGTTCTATCATATATAGCCTGTATATGTCATTTGAATTGGTTTTTCATGTATATGTGTGAGGAAAAGCTAGAAGTACCAAACTGTTAAAAGGTGTTATCTTTTAATAGTAGGACAACACAAGCATTGTAAGTGTTAATGACCAAAAAAACTACAATAGTAGGTGTTTTTTTATTTTCCTCACTGCACCTTTCTGAAGTTCCCGCATGCTCTAAAATGAGTGTGTTCTGTTCATATAGTTGGAGGAGGGTTGAGTGGAGGGTGGGTCTGGTTGCTCTTGTCTGAGGAACCCTGAGAGAAAGGCTCCTCACCTTCTTCCTTCCATAGTAAAGCAGCTTGGTGAATTTCTCCACGATCTGTGCAGGTGTCTCCACAGAGGGGGGGATCTCCCCGGTGAGCAGGTTGCGGGTCCCCGAGCTCACGACGGGCCAGTCCTCATCGGTCAGGTTGATGAGGTTGGCCACTGGCGGTTGCCTCTTATACTTGTCCAGCTTCTTGCAGTCTTGCATGAGCAGTTCAGCAATGTCGGATCCTACCATGGACTGCAAAGCAAAGACAGTCATCCTGGGGTGTCCTGTGAACCCTCAGGCAGTCCTCTCAAGATGGAGGAGGCCAGTCATGCAAACCCAGGGCAGGCATGTCTTGGATGACTGTTTCGAACATCAGCTGCACTATTCTGCTTATATCCTGCCTGTGAGGAACCCAAAGTTGATTAGAACCATTCATAGTTTCACAGGTGTATTATCTGACTGGAGCAATAATCCAGGGCCAGGAAAGAGCATTGGAGGAAAGGTTTACAGTAACAACCTAGTGTTGGCATGGAGTAATGGTTTCCCTAGAGGCAAGGTGTGACTCCTTAAGACTGCTTATAATAACCATGCCATACACCATCTCCCATGAAGACTCATATTTCAGTCCAGCCTATCTGCTGTCTCGCCAAAGCAGGGACTTACCCCATTCTGGCGACAAAGGAGAACCAGTAATTGCCATAGCAGAGCTGAGTCTCTGCACCGTGATGTCTCTGATTTAAGGCTCTGAGCTGCTTTCTGTTGGCAAAATGTCATGATATCCACCTTGTGTATATCTTCCCTGTGGGTAGATTACAGGGGGAAAGCATGAGCCAGCAGACACTTCTGCCATTCAGTATACCAGAGCCCACCTAGCTTGAGGTAGCTGGGCTAAAGTTGTGACAAAAGCCAGACAACCTATACCTGGATAGGAAGACTTTAGCCACAAGATAATTATTTCCTTGTAAAACAGAAAAGAACTCCTGATTCTCTTGTCCAACCCTCCCTCTTCCAGAAGAGGACTGTGAGGCCTGGAGAACAAAGGAGTTTGCGGGACAGTAGGTAAGAGCACTGTTCAGAGCCTAACAAGCCTGAGCCTAAGGTCCGCTCTGCCACTGCATTTATACAAGCTTCTTACTTCCTTTGACAGTCAGTGTTTCACCCTTCTAATGCTAGGAATAATAAAAGAGCCACCTGCGTACAAAAAGGAAGAAGCAAGCTGTGTGCTATCTGTTAAATGAGCATTATTATTTGCTCAAGATCATTCAATAAATCAAAGCCAAGTTGGACAATGCCCTACTGTTCAGTACCCAGCTTAGTTCTCTACCTCCATCTGTGTTCCTGTGTGTAAAACACAGAGACAGCACTCATTTTGATTTGAAGGGGCTGTCAAACGCAATATGGTGGAGGTTCAAGATGATGATTTACTACATAGTAGTGATGATACAGAAACGAGTAGACAGAGTGAATGTTATGCCATTTCTCAAAGGAAAACTAAGAGTCACAGAGTGTTCCTATACAGATTGTATGACTATTCAGTAGGATGCCTGGGATGTAAGACATCTGACACTCACCCTGATCTTTCTCCACAAAGTAATGAATCGATACCATAAATTCCTTACTTTCATACAGTAAACTCCTGAGGAAGCTGTGGGCACCACCTGGTATGAGGAGCCATGAATAGAATGGAAGGAAGCCTAACCCCAAGAAAAATTGATCAGATCTGTTCCAGTCGTTGGCTCCTTCCCACACTGAGATCTGCTTAGTGGCAAGGAACCCTTAACTGGAACTGGGATCCATGGTAAAATCTTATGGGGACCAAGAAACGAGACTCCAAGGGGAAACTCCCACTACCAGAGAGCTCGACCCATTAGAATCTTGCAAAATTAACGATGTTTGTCTCATTTAGCCTATACTGATCTCACTCTCTAATGCAGATTCTGTTTGTATTTTCCAGAAGGCAGTGAGAGCCATGGACAACCCAATTGCACCAACAAGACATGGGGTGATGGCTGACATCCTGGCAGGAGATGAAACCACCCATGACCTATCATACAGCACCCAAATGAAACCTATGAGAAAGTGGTGAGATAAACAAGAGACCTATCACCACAGCAAGTCAGATAACCCATGAAAGGTCAATGGAGACAGACACCAATGATACCCAACACAACCCAAAGCAGAAGTCAAGAGACACTTAAGATCTCATCAATAAAGCAGACTTAAAACCCACCATAACTCAGGGAACTGAGCAGAAGAGGGGATGGAAAGAATGTAAGAGCCATGGAGGGGGAGATTATCCCCCCTCAACAATAACACACAATGGAGGGGGAAAAAACTGCCTATCTCCTGGGCAATTCATAATCCCCTACCCCCATGGAATGATCCAGTATGCCCACAGAGAAGGGACCCCAGTGGGTTGGGGACAGGGAGGAGGGAAATGGGGGTACCACCACAAGATTTGCTCATATAATGTATCTAATTATTAACAATAAAGATGTTTTTAAAAAGAAAAAAAAACATGAAAGGAAATGTTGAAGCAGTTCCAGTTCTGTCCTGCAGAGGGCGGACTTGCACACTGTCTGGAATCTGGAAAGCTGTGGCATAACCTCTCATGAGAGAGCACTGTTGTAAGCATATTTTTCAGCATGAGGCTTGTCCATGATCCCCCAGCCTGTGTCCCATTTTCCACTAGTATTTATCAAGTACATGGAACACGAACGCTACTATGTAACCTCTACAAAATGGAACCTGTTTTTAGATTTCCAAGTTGTTATGCTAATTTTTCTTTCTGTCCTTAACTATCCAGTGTCTTGTCAAAATGACTTAGGCCACCTCTGTTTCAGTCTAGTGGCACAGAGAATTCTGTTCTTTCCTTCTCTCCAAGGGAAGGAGAGAAGAAAAGGAGATCGTTATTATCTCCCAAGGAAACCAAGACCGGGGTGGGAAAATATTCTAAGTTTTAAATGCCCTTAGCAACTCATCAGTACTTTACCTGATCAGGGGTCCTGAGAAATTTCTCATCTCCTCTTGGTCCTCAGAATCATTAAGTATAACCTGGAACAGAAAATCAAATAGGTTCTTAAGACTTTTCTACCCAGTGCCCATCAGTCAAGTCCAGTATCAGACCCCAGAACTGTGGTCCTAGGGTATGGCTCAGTACCCTGTGGAGATAGTTATCCTGTGGAAGATGAGCCATTGGCACCCTAAGATAAAAATAAATCTAGCATCACTCCTTTCAGAGAAGAGTCCACAGAATCCTGTACCCTCCAGGTCAGGTAGCATGGTCTAACCCCCCATGAGAGTCCCCTCCTCTGGAGAGCCCAGGCTCAAGCAAAGAGAAGTGGGGGGAGAAGGGCTACATCAGAAGCAGCTGGGTGAGTGAAATGCCACCATCCCTGAGGCACACAATTACCTCCATGCTGTGCAGTTCAACAAGGGCTGTTTGCCCATCAGAAGGCAGGTTTGGGGACACACACACCAGCTGACCTCCTGGTCCAAAACTCACAGATACATGAGGGATGTAGAATTTCATGGGTGCCTTGGGACCAGTTGCTGAGGTATCTCCTGACCAAAAGACACATATAGATATTGTTAGCATTACTTTCATTGCTCTTCAGTGTACACATAAGCCACGGACTCATATCTACCCAAATTCTACCCAGGTCAAGGTACAATTCCAAGAGAGCAACTTAACTAGAGAGAGCCCAGGTTCCTTGCTCCAGTATGCTTAAAGCCTCTGGGAATGTCAGAATAGGTGCAAGGACATGATGATACCCTCTGCTGGGACCTCAGTGAAGGTTGGAGAACAATGAGCCCTCAGGGCTCTGATGCCTCCGGCTAGTCTCCAAAGGAGGCAGCTTTGCTTTTGCTTCACTCAAGTCCCTCTCATTTTCACTTTCTGCATTTTTTGCTTAAAATAACCCCTGGGTGCCTCCCAGCCCAGCCCAATGAAGGCTGGGTGCAGCATTCGCTTCTACGAGGAGGGAGCCGGCTGTCATGCAGTCTCCATGACCAGAGAAAAGGCAGGAAAGACGGGTGAGGGGCTTCTCCCTCTATGAGACCTGCATAAGCAAGTGAGGTGGGCAAGGAGCCAACCACTCCTGGAAATACATAGGGTGACTTCTAAGAGACCTGCTGCTCAGCTCTACGTGCAGGAAGCAACCAGCTCCAGCCGCCACCAGTACCCACCAGTCTGAATAGGACTCCAAACCGCTGAGGCCCTGGGGTCATACTGCTCAGGGACATCTGCCATGTACTGACTGAGCTCGTAGCTGCTGGAGCTGAGGCCAGACTCGTGCTGTTGGAGAAGGTTGGACTTGCCAGTCAGTGATGCCTGAAAGAGAAACATAATGTGCCTATAAGGCCTGCACTTGGAAGGCTAAGGAAGGAGAAGTACTACAAGTTCAACATCAGTCTGGTATACATAGAAAGTGCCAGGACAGGGCTGAAGGATTGCTCAATGGTTAAAGGTGCTTGCTTGCTTGCAAGCCTGATGGCCTGGGTTCAATTCCCCAGTCCCCATGTAGAGCCAGATTCATAAAGTGGTGCATGTGTCTAGAATTCGTTTTCAGTGGCAGGAGGCTCTGGAGCACCCATATTAGGTGAGAAGGTAGGAAGGAAGGGAGGAAGGAGAAAAGAAAATACTGGGTAATCTCTGGCCCAGAATTGAGTTAGCCCTGATAGTGAGCTATTAGCTAGAAAGACCCATGAGGTCCCCAAAATAATGCAGGCCTTAATACTTGGTTACCTACCAGAGCTAAAAGGTAAGACCCTATTGCTGAAGCTCTCACAGCTTCACAGCAGTCACAGGTCATCAAAATACCATGCTGGAACTGAAAAGGAAGCTGGTTCTCTCCTGGCTATCCCTCATAGTGTTGGAAAACTATGGGAGATGCTGAAACAATGGTCACTAACAGGATGAATAAGCAGGGTACCCTGTAAGCTAAGAAATCAACCAGCTGGGTAAGAAACCATAACTGACTGTTCTCTGATTGGACATGAGGCCAGCTCAGTGGGAGAAAACTCATATCTGGTACTGGAAACCAAGTCAGAATCCCATGACCAGGAAACTCATAGACTCCAGAGAGAATCCCCCATGGTTCTCTGAACAAGATGAATATGCTTACACACCAAAAACACTCAAGTAACTATGCATACCCTCTTTAATTGAAGCGGCTCTAACTCTCAGTTGGAGAATCTATTTTATTTTACACATGGCAGAGGAGACTCAAGATCCATCAACATAGCAAGAAAGATAGCTGACTGCCTACCATGAGACACACACCTCTACAGCATCTGCCGGGGCCCACAAAAAATTGCAGAGGAAGCAGTAGCACAAGTATTGCTCCCACTGCTAGCCTGACAACCAACATCAGGGAAAGGCAACAGATACTGTGGGTGATCAAAACACATCAAATCAGAAACCCAGAAGCTATAGAGAACTCAACACTAAGCCAGACTGCTAACAGACCCACCAAGGCTCAGGGACCATAGCAGATGAGGGTGTAGGATCATTGTAAAAGCCACAAGGTGGGTAGAAATATCCTGAGGCACAGTTGTTCATCCACTTCCCACCCAATACTGAGACTTTATTTACCCATTAGTGAATACCAATAACCCTACTGAGAAGAGCCCTTAGAAAAAGTGGAACCAGGGGAGAGGGAATATAAGACTTCAACCTCTATTAAAAATTAAAAAGAAAATAAATAAATTTAAATTTTTTTTAAAGAGAGAGAGAAAAGAAGAAATAAGTCTCGAGTTACTGGCCCTTCCACCTCCCAAGTGTTCCTTCAAAGAAACAAAATTCAAATAAGGGAGCTGGGGAGATGGCTCCATGGATGTAGTGTTTGCCAGTCAAATCTGAATACTAAAGTTCTATCCCCAGGTCCCCAAAATTCCTAGCAAGTACAACAAAGAACAACAATGAGAATGAGAGAGAAGCTGCCCAAGTTGTCCTCTGATTTCCACATGCACACCGCAGCACATAGGTGCCCACACACACATGAGCAAATACATGTGTCATGGTTTGATCCAGGTGTCCCCCACAAACAAATGAATGTGTTCTCAGTGATCGATCCTCAGCTGATGGCAGTTCGGGAATTAGAACCTCACTAGAACTGTGTTGTTGGGGCGGGCTTATGGGGGTTATAAACCTGCTCCCCCTTGCCAGTATTTGGCACACCTTCCTGCCACTATTTCTAGTGTTGTGGCAGAAGTGATGTCCATCACCTCTCATGGCTCGTGCCATCATCTTCCCTGCCAGGATGGAGTCTCCCCTCGAGTCCCTAAGCCTAATAAACCCATTCCTCCACAAGCCACTTTTGCTTGGGTTCTTTCTGCGCAGCAACTAGAAAGCTGACCGCAACAACATGTCACACACAAATAAAATACATACATACAGAAGCACAGTGAGTGTGGATGTGTGGAAAGGAGAAGGGATTATTCCATTGATAAGTGATCGCTAACATAAGCCTGATGGCTCAGTGGGGAGAGTGAAAGTCCAGGGTCAAGTGACCTTGACCTCAAATCTGTTTTGAATTCCAATTACAGCTTTGGGCAAGTGACTTGGGCTTTCTGAACTCAATGCCATCATCTATAATATAAATTAAAAATATCTGCTGGGGAAATGGCTCAGTGAATAAAGCACTTGTCCTTATAAGCATGAGTAACTGAGTTCAAATTCTCAGACCCCACGTTAAAAAAAAAGTTTTTGGTTTTACTGGGAATAAGGAGATAGCTCAGCAATTAAAGGCACACACTTTCTTGCAAAGCCTGCTGGCTGGGGTTCAGTTCCTTAGTACCACATAAAGGCAGATGCACAAAGTGGTGAATACATCTAGAGTTTGTTTGTAGCAGCAAGAAGCCCATGTGCTCAATCTCTCTCTCTCTCTCTCTCTCTCTCTCTCTCTCTCTCTCTCTCTCCTCACAAATAAAGATTTTAAATAAAAATATCTGTGCTATATACCTTAACTACTTATTAATATTCATTCACCAACTATTTAATGAAAACCTGTGTGCTCTAGGTACTGTACATTCCCTGAGGAGACAGGTGTACAAGAAATTCATGGAACTTGCATTCTGGGAGGAGATGAATAAAACAATGGACTCAAATCTCTTTGTGAGCCAAGCATGATGACACACACCTATAATCCCAGCAGTCTGAGAGGCTAAGGTAGATAGATTCCCTATGAGTTTGGCTACATAGTGAGTTTCAGGTCAGTCTGGACTAGAGTGAGACTCTACCTCAAAAAAAAAAGTTCTTTGTACACATGAGTAGCTGTTGTTACTGGGTTATTAGTATCAGTCACAATAGTATATTTCCTACCCTGTTTAGCACTAGGGCATACTGAGAGACTATAAAAATCATGCAAAGTTTATCAGGGAGACAAAATTAACATAAACCTGTCAAAAATTAAAAGCTCATCTCTATAGCATTTTTACAGTTTTTCCATAAATCTAAAATTACTCCACAAAACCAAAATTTTAGGCCCCCAAAGAGAAATGCACTATAAGAGTGATTTACAAAGAGGTTTTTAACAATAGAATCTTGCTAATTCAGAAATGTGTATCTAAGTTAACCTATACTCATTTCACTCTCCAATGGAGATTCTGTTTGTATTTTTCAGAAGGCATTGAGAGAGCTATGGATCCTCCAACCCTACCAATGAACTGCAGGCCAGTAGCTGACATCTGGGCAAGAGATGAACCACACTAGATCTTCCATGAAGGATCCATATAGAACCCCGCAGAGTGATGGGATAAACAAGAGACCCACAACCACAGCCAGGCAGTCAACACAGGATAAGCCAGACAGACACCAAGGATTTTCAACACAACCTAAAGCAGAAGTACAGAGGCACCTAAGACCTCAACAATAAAGTAGCCTTAATACTCACCCACCATGACTCAGGGAACTGAGCAGAAGAGAGGGGCGGAAAGATTATAAATAAGAGCCATGGTGGAAAAGAATATCCAGAGACATTGATCCTCTCAGAAGGGGGGTGGAACCGGGTTGTCTCCTAGGCTTTCAATACCCCTCCCCCACCACATGGACTGATCCAAACTACCCATGGAGGAGGATATCCACCTGATTGGGGACAGGGAAGAGGGACATTGGGGAAGTGGGGATATCAACTCATTATTTGCTCATTCAATGTATCTAATTATGGATAATAAAGAAAAAATAAAATAAATAAAATTACTCCACACTAGTTTATTTAAAAGCCATTAAGAGCTTCATTTTGTGACTCAGGTAGTACATGCATTAAGATTTTAGAGGAGGGCTGGAGAGGTGGCTCGGTGGTTAACACACTTGCCTGAACTGACGACCCAAGTTCAATTTCCCAGTACCCACATAAAGCCAGATGCACGAAAGGGGCACATGCATCTGGAGTTGGTTTACAGCAGCTAGGGGCCCTGATGTGCTCTCTCTCTCTCTCTCTCTCTCTCTCTCTCTCTCTCTCTCTCTCTCTCTCTCTCTCTCTGCTTGCAAATAAATAAAAATGTGTTTTAAAAAAAGATTTTAGAGGAAAGAAAAGAGTCAGGAAAGATTTCAAGCTCTGCTTTTCAAACTTGAATTAAAAGAGTCTAGCAAGTTCTCATTTCTTGGGTAAGCCAAACTGCTAATGCCCTGGGGTGCCTGACATTTAACATGTAGTAGGAACATCCTCTCTTTCCTGGCATCTCAAAATGACCTTGGATCTGGCCCATTTGACAGAAATGTGAATTGGCCTCAGACTGGTAAGACTGAAGCAGGAAGTCAGAGAATGAGGCATGAGTGAGGGCTCTGCTGGCAGCTAGAGACTGCACCCCAAAGGGCCCCACCTACCACTTCCTCTGACAAGCTGGTTTAACACATGGCCACAGGCCTCTGGCCCCAGGCCATTTTAGGTTACCCTTTTCTTCCAGGCTCCACTCTCTGAGAATAATTCCCCGGGCTGCTCGTGTCCAGAGGTGGAAGCAGGGCTGTCTTTATAATGGTTCCAGCTGATGGATCTGCAGGAAAATGACAGCAACAGTGAGGAGGGTCCTGAGCAAGCCAGCAAGGCTAACTCCTCTCTGCTGGAGGCTTTCCTGGTGCTGTGTGGGCGGGTGTCAGGCTAGCTTGGGTAACACAGGGAAAAGCATTTATTCCCATTCCCTACTTCAAAGTATAATCCCAGAAAGACAGAAATGTCTGAGTTCCATGCACAGTTATTGGACAGGGCTCTGCAGCCCATCCTCTTGAAAAGGCTTAAATCAGAGACTTGGGTTGATGAATTCCAAGTCCAAGGGCACTGCACAGTCTCTTCACTGCTCTGCCTTATGCGGGATGCACTGCCTTGCCTGAGACCCAGGAGTAGGCAGAGGAGACATACTCCAGCTCAAGGCAGGACCCAGCCACAGCTTGCAAAGCTGCATTGTTGCTGAAGCCAACATATGATTAGGCCTTGCTTTAGGAGAGGTCTCGGGTAACCTTAAGCATCCTGGGCAAAGAACAGCTGCTCAGAAATAAGAATCTGTCCTCCCAGGGTCATGTCAACAACTGGCCTGAGCTATCTGGGGCTATTCTCATGCCGTTGTGACTAAAACCAAAGCAGACCAACTTCCAGAGGTGAGAGACCATGGCCAGAGAGCCTACTTACTGAAACTGGCTCTCACTATTTGCTCCAGAGGGACTACTCCGGTTTTCACGATGATGCTCACTGAGGTATTTTTGATCTCCATAATCTTCTTGCCGGAGATAAGGACTCCCTTGCCTGGGTACTGCACCCTCAGAGAAACAAAGTAAAGACAGGTCATTTGCTAGGAAGCTGTTACTGGAACATGTATTTGCCAAATTTAACCAATTGATGGGTGATAGTTAACAGTGAAAATCTCCGGATGCCTCTGAACTAGTTTGCCTAGCTTTATATAGTCACACAACACTGGGAATGAGTGTGTGTGTGTGTGTGTGTGTGTGTGTGTGTGTGTGTGTGTGTGTGATTCAACATTGAAACCGATTTTTCTTTGCTAGCTGGTCAGAAGCTTTCATTAACACAACACTCCCCACCTTGGAGTATAAGGTATGAAACTCCCATTAGCATGTATCTGCTGCTCTCAGAGTGAAGTGATAGCCACACTCACATTACAGCCCAACACATCAGATGTCCTTAGAAATGATGTCACTGGGGCTGGAGAAATGGTTCAGTTGGTAAAGCACTTGGTGTGCAAGCCTAAGGACCCGACTTCAGATCCCCAGAAGCCACATAAAATCTGGGCATGGTGGGGTGGTGTACACTGATGATCCTAAAACTTGGAAAGCAAAGACCGATGACCTCCAGGGTAAGCTAGCCAGCTAGGCTATCCAAACTGGTGAGCTCTGGGTTCAATGAGTGACCCTGTCTCAACAAATACGGTGGAGAATGATTGAGGAAGACACCCAATGTCAACCTCTGGCCTGCACACGCACATACAAGCACATAAACTCACACACATATGTTTTCACACACATGAACATGCCTACACACATTCATGCACACCACACACATATACATAGTAAAAAAAATTACTTCAATTTTCCTTGACTAGTAATTAACTGTGGCAATGATGAGAAGCAGGAGAGTGTCATGGTTTGATCCAGATGTCCCCCACAAACAATTGAATGTGTTCTGATAGATCGATCCTCAGCTGATGGCAATTCGGGAATTAGAACCTCATTAGAGCTGTGTTGTTGGGGGTGGGCTTATGGGGGTTATAAGCCAGCATCCCCTTGCCAGTGTTTGGCACACCTTCCTGCCGCTGTTTGCAGTGCTGTGGCAGAGGTGATGTCCAGCCCTCTGCTCATGCCATCATTTTCCCTGCCAGGATGGAGTCTCCCCTCGAGTCTGTAAGCCAAATAAACCCATTCCTCTACAAGCCACTTTTGTTTGGGTTCTTTCTGCACAGCAACTAGAAAGCTGACTGCAACAGAGAGAATAAACCTGGGTGAAGTGAACACTATCCACAGAGCCAGTAACACTAGAAACTATGGAGGAATAGGATCTCTGCTGGGTTCTCACCTGCCCAAGTAGAACTCTGAACATGGCATCAAAGGTCTCTAGCCTGTCCTGGTGCCTCCCCAGTCCCCTGAAGCTCCAGGGAGCCTACTCCATACCTCTTGCTTCTGGCAGCCGCTGAGCATGTCCATGGTGGTAATAATGTCCATAAGCATACTCCTCCCTCAGCGATGGAGACTGGTATCTCTGATAGGGATCCTCGTAGCCTGGCCTGTGAGATCATAAAAAGGCCAATCATCCCAAAGTAAAGGGAGAAACCAAGGGAACACAGGAAAAGCTGAGCAACTTCAGTTGGACAACCCACACCAGACCCTTCCAGAACCATACTTCATGCTAGATCAAAAACCACAGAGTCAGGCTCTGGATAAAGTGTGACCACAGAAACATGAGCAACTGAGCTTGGATCCCCAGCCTATGTAAAGCTGGGCACTGTAGCAACTATCTGCCTCCAGAGAGATGTGAAACAGAAACAGAAGAATCTACCAGAAGCTCAGGAGCCAGCTAGCCTGGCAAATGGAACAGTGGACAAGAGACCCTGCCTGGAACAAGGTGGTAGGCAAGGGCATGCATGACTTCACACACACACACACACACACACACACACACACACACACACACACAATCAGAATCAGAACAGGAAGGAGATTTTGCTATATCACAAGGTGAGGATTTTCATAGTAAAACTCTTTTTAAAAAGAGACAGAAAAAAAAATTAAAAAAAAGAGACAGAAAAAAAGAGACAGACACCAACAATCTTCAACACAACCTAAAGCAGAAGTACAGAGGCCACTAAGACCTCAACAATAAAGCAGCCTTAATACTCACCCACCATGACTCAGGGACTGAGCGGAAGAGGGGGCAGAAAGACTGTAAGAGACATGGTGGGGGAGAATATCCAGAGACATGGCCCCCCTCAGTAACAACATACAAAGGGGGGTGGAACTGGGTTGGCTCCTAGGCTATCCATAATCCCCTACCCCATGGACTGATCCAGACTGCCCACAGAGGAGGATATTCAGCTGATTGGGGACGGGGAAGAGGGAAATCGGGGAATTGGGGACATCGACACATTATTCGCTCATTAAGTATATCTAATTATGGATAATAAAGAAAAAAATAAAATAAAATTCTCTTCAAACAATGTTTTTATTTACAACTCTTTATTTTTAAAGTAAAATTATTACTCCCCATCTATACACATCTAACAGTAGGAGGAGTCATCTTAGAAACCCCTGCCCTGATATTATCTGAGAAAACCCTTTCTTAAGATGATTGTAAGAACCCATTGGAATTTCATTAGTATTTCCATGTACATTACAGATAGAAATGAAATGAAAACGTCCAGTCAGACTATCCTCAATCTAATTACTATGTGCATATGTATGCATGTGTATTGCATATGTATGATATGTATGGGCGCACATTGCTTGGGTGTCTGCATGTCCCAGCGTGCATGTAGAGGTCAGAGGGCAATCATGCAGTGTCAATCCTTGTCTTCTACCTTGAGACAGGGTCTCCTGCTGTATGCCACCATGAAAGTCAGACCAGCTAGCTGAGATCTTTAGGGTTCTCCTGCTTCACTCTCCTTGCTCTAGGTGTACTGGGATTACAGACACATGTATCATCATGTCTGGCTTTATGTGGGTGCTGGGGACCTGAACTACAGTAGTCAGGCTCGTGCAGCAAGTGCTTTTAACCACTGAACCATCTCTCCAGCCCCCTAATTATATTTGCTGTCCTTCTCCTTAACATACTTCCTCTGGAGAATTGAATAAACCAGAAAGATTAGGGAATGGAACATTATGTGGTTAACATTTCTATTAATTACACTAATTTTTAATTCATAGAGGCAAAACTCTCTACAAGAGTGATCATAATTTCAAGCTCAGATCTGTAGGACAAATAAATATTGTCCTAACTGAAAAAGATAAAGTTTAACACTAATGGTTCCTATTATTCCATGAAATAGTTTAGCCAATACTATTGATTAGAAGTTGGAGAACAGAAATTCCAGATTCTCCCACATAGACTTGAACTTAGAGCCTGTAAATCTATATTTGCTTTCTCTGACATGAGTTTTCCTGAAAGTTCTCATTTATCAAACAGATTTTTTTTCATGCTTCTCACCCTCCTACCTCTCACTGTTCACAACACTGGGGGTGTCTGTGATGAGCCTGGACCTCAATCATGAGAAACATTCCTCTGAGTTCTAAGGAAGGCATTCCCACAGCCCAGACACTTTGCTTTTCGCCATCCCTGAGGAAAGACTCGTCTGCTCTCTTGCATTTCACCGCTCTCCACCTCAGTCACTGTAATGGCTGCTTTATGAACCTCTCAAGATAAAGAAGACAGGAATGACCCGCTCAGGACCCCTCCTGTTCTTTACTTCTCTTAAGATGCAGGAGCTCTGCCTTCTTTCCTGCTCTTAAGTTCTATAGTAAAATCTTTCTAAACTTCTAGGGAGAAGAAGAGGAAACACTGTCATCGTTCAGCAAAAAGTCAAATCAGGTGTAGACAGATTTTAGTTTAACCAGTGTAGGAGAGAAGGGAAAGAAAAAAAGAAGAGCAGGAGGATACCCTGGGGCATGTACACACACACATACACACACACACACACACACACACACACACACACACACACGTGCACGCGCAAATAAATAAATCTAAAGTTTTGAAAACTTTAATAAGTTATCAACCTTAAAAATAGAAATAAAAGGAAAATGGAAGAGCAGGACAAGGTGTCACATGCCTATAATCCCAGCATTTTCGAGGCTGAGTAAAGCAGGAAGATGTGAGGCTCCAGGCCAGCCTCAAAAAAAGAAAGAGAAAGAGAGAGAAGGAAGGAAGGAAGGAAGGAAGGAAGGAAGGAAGGAAGGAAGGAAGGAAGGAAAGAAAAAAGAAAAAAGGAAGGAACGTGAGGGGAAAGAGCGATCTCAATCTGTTCATAAGCATTTAGGAGAGCTGGGTCCACCCCAAGCCCTAAGTCCATACCTTGAGTACTGGCTGGGATAAGCCCCTTCATAGTACTCAGCCCCAGGGACAGGTTGTGACCAGTCCCCAGGCCTGGCTGCATAATGGACCTGCTGCTGGTGGTCAGCCCTGGGATCCTGCTGTGTCTGAGGGCTCCTATGGACATCTTGCCATTGGTGGAGCATCTCTCCACTGTGCCGAGGGTGAGGAAGGGGCCTATAATGTCCACTCCGAAGCCCTCCATCTGGATCCTTTGATGGGGCCATGGGCCTTCCCCTGGGCTGAGATGACCACTGGGGAACCCAGGGTTCCATCTCTGATATTTTTGATTTCTCAGGAGCCTTGGGACAGTTATGTAGTTATTTTATCTTTCTGCAAAAAAATAAAAGAAAGAAAAAGAAAAAATCAGCATTTTTAAGTCTATATCACAACATGGCAGTTGATTAGGTTTTTCTAAAAGAGCAACCATGGTCTTCAAAAACTATCTAAAACAAACCATATGAGCCCAGACGCAGAGAAATATGGAAAACTTCTGAAGCTGATACGTGAAATAAATAACAGGCTAGACAATTAGATTGGTGCTGCTTAAAAAATTCAAAAGTGCATATGGAACAGCAGATGTGGGAGGCAGGGGAGTCAGAACAGTAAGAGATGCAGCTTTGCAATGCTATCAGGTTAGCATTTCTTCATTGCTCCTACCAGCAAATATTTATCCGACACTGAGCATGGATGTGCTCAGGTAACATAGAAATAGCCACACTGTGAGAAAGCTTCGTCTGGGTTCAAGTTCTGATGGTGCCTCTTACCAGCTGGTTGGTATTTTTTAAGCCTTGATTTCCTTACCCATGGAGGCCATAGTAACCACTGTACAGGATTATTGTCAGGGTTTGTGATAACAGTATGCAAAGTGCCAAACACACTGCCTGGTATATAGTAATTGTTCAATACATAGTAGTAAATGTTACCAGAGAAAAAGATTACAGCAGTATAACTAAAGATATTTCTAAACCAAAAGGTGTTTCCATTGAATGTGTCAAAAGACATTCATTTCTGAATCTTTGTATTAACCTTCTAGAAGAATGAGGTCATATAATATGGCCATTCTTGCCTCTTTTCCAGGGGAGCCAAGTCTCTCATTTCTTCATGGCTAGAGATTTTAATCCAATAAATGTCCCTTACATTAAACTAATTTCTCCTAGCTAGCTACAAGGCCTGGTGCCCTTTCCATGTGACAGAGGACACTATGGAGAAAATACACAACCTAGGAGACCTTGCTCCTGTCCAGGGAGCCTCCTGGGTCATTATACCCAGTGAAGTCAGCCTCTACCTTTCTCCTCCACTGGGAACTGTTGTGGCTGTAAGGTTCTGACCCAATATGTTCATTTGCTCCCAGACTCATTTAAAAATTTATATCAGAACAAAGGGTCCAAAGGGAATATGTTGAAACCAAGATAGTGCAGCTGGAACACCCTGGAGCCAGGGTCCACAGCTGAGCCAAGAGCTATGAGACAGCAGGATGTACAAGAGCAGGTGAGAGGTGCCTTCCCCCATCAGGGCAGGCATCACTCAGAGAAACTTGTGCCCTCCTCTCTGTGCCAGCTTACTTCCTTGAAAAACCAATGATAGCCTTTGCCAGCAAATCCCTGGAAGGGCCTGAGGCCACACACACAGTGCAAGGATCCTTTGCTAAAGACCCAGGAAAGTCAACACCAGTTGGACACAAGTAAGCAGAACCAGACAACAGCTGCTTTCACCTTGACCCCAAATATCTCCACCAGGAAGCCCACCCTACTACAAAACATAATTCCCAATCTCGTCACTGCTAGACATTATCCGGTCAGCAAAGTCACCAAATCTAGTAGGTTGGAACTCACGTTCTAATTAAGGAGACTGATTTCAAACCCCCAAGATCCTTGAAGTGAAGGAATTCTCTAGATGATGAAAAGCACAGCCTCCCATCCATACCAGTTTCCCCAGACCCAGCAAGGACAACAGCGCCTTTCTTCCTCTGACAGCCAAGCATCACAACTCAAAAAGAAAGAAAAGAAAAAGAAAGGACAGAGAGAGAAGTGTTCCCACACACCTGCTCTGCCCGCTTCCCACCTTCATTCAGTGGCTCAAGAAACCTGTCCAGCAGGGCCTCCTCTCTTCTTAGAGCCTGTCAAAGTCCAGGTGCCACATCTACCAACACTGACCTGGCCCTCAAATCCACAGCCAGTCAGTTACCTTTGCGACTGCCCAGCCTCTATGGAGCTGATTCATTAGGGCAAAGTACAGAGCAGCTGCAGAGGGCTGGGCCAGCAAGCCTTGATCAGAGGCTGCAGAGGGCTGGGACACTGAGCCCTGATCAGAGGCTGCAGAGGGCTGGGACACTGAGCCCTGATCAGAAGCTGCAGTTCGCCTAGCCACAGGAGGAGCCAGCTCCACTCTTGAGAAAGGGTCCAAACTCCCCCACCTAACACAGGAGACAGGCCGGGGAGAGGAATCCTGTCCAGGATGCCCCTCAAACTGGTCTGCACAGAAGAGCACCCGCTCTGGGGTGTGAAGTTTGGTTGCCTGAGACACTCAACCTCCCTGAATCTCAGCTTTTTTTCCTCTAACACTTGGCTGATGAAGGTCATTGTGAGGGTTGGGTGGGGAGAAGTGCACTGTGAAAACAAGTACCGACTTTTCCTTTGGGAACAGATGAGCTGATTGCTCTCACTGAAGCGGGGGTCCTGGTGGTGAGGAGTGCCTGGTGCGGGTTTCTCTCATTCATGCTTCTCCCAGGTGGGTTCTGGTTCTATAATCAATTCCGTTATCCAGCTGGAAGGCAGATTTCAAATCCCAATATTGAATCAAAGCCACTCAATTTTTTTTCTATTATAATAAGAAAATCATTTTTCACATTTTATTAAGGTAAGTATAGAGAAGTTCGTGTATCTTTTAGAATGTAAATTTTAAAACTTACAATCTGCTCTAAAAAGCCACAGTGGTTTAGTCTTTCAACAATTTTATTTTTTGCTTTTTATTTTTGCCATGCTGGGGATTGAACCCAGGATTTGTAGCATGCGAGGCAAGAGCTCTAACACTAAGCTATATCTCAGTCCTGCCCAGGCTGTCCTTGAACTCATTGTGTAGCCCACACAGGTTTTGAACTTGCTATCCTCCTGCCTTGGTCCCCCAACTAGCTAGGATTACAGGCCTGCACCACAAGGCCCAGATCAATAAACTCATAATTCAATTTCTGATACATGCCAGGAATATATACATAGATATGACAGACATCATTCTTGCCTTCAAATAGCTTAGAGAAAATTGTCCTTCTATGCAGTTCCCAACCAGGGAAAACCACATTTGTTGTGTCTCATGGTCAGATAGGTGATGAGTCTAAGCCTTAAGACCTTCTGTGGGCCCTGGCCTGACTCCTGGCACCTAGCAAGAGAATTCTCAGACTGTGGGCAATGATTTCTTACCTCACTGCTGGGTCATGAGGTCTGGATCACCAGAGGCTGAGTGCATGCTTCTACTCCCTTTGGAATGAGAGGCTGGAAACATACCACATCCACAGAAGGAATCAGAACATTGTTAACTATGCACAGGCTCCATAAAATAAATTATGTGTTTTTAAAATATTTTATTTATTCATTTTCAAGCAGAGAGAGAGAGAGAGAGAGAGAGAGAGAGAGAGAGAGAGAGAGAGAGAGCACACCAGGGCCACCACCTTGTGGGTCTGGCTTATGTGGGTCCTGGGGAGTTGAACCCGGGGGCCTTAGGCACTGGAGACAAGTGCCTTAACCGCTGAGCCATCTCTCCAGCCCAAATTATGTGTTTTGATACAATACAATAACAGTCATAAAACTCTGATGTAACTCTTTCAGCTGATAAGAGGGCATTAAGACTTTTCCTGTTACACCAGCTGCATTACTGGGATCTTAACTTTGAAATGAAACTTAGAGATTATTTAAGCAACTTCACTTTTCTATTGATAAAACTAAAATCTACAGAATTGATTTACCCAAGATCACAAAGCTAAGTAGAACCCACCGAGAAATAGGTTACTTTGCTCTGGCTGTCTTGCACTGGCTTTACACAGACTGAATATTAAATATTCGAGAATTGTGTGAGCTGGTCATAAAACTATGGGTAATTTGAAATGCACAGTGGTAGAATTCATGCCACACAAATTGGTGAATGCTACACAGCAAGGTTGTTTATTTGTTTGCCTGTTTATTTGTTTGTTTGTCAGAGAACCAGTACACCAGCATACTGGGCTCAACCACAAACTCTTTTTCAAAATATTTGTTTGTCTGAGAAAGAGAGAAGGAAGGAGAGAGAGAGAGAGAATGAGCACACCAGGGTCTCCTGCCATTGCAAACCATCTCCAGATGTATGTGCCATTGTGTGCATCTGGCTTTATGTGGGTATTGGGAAATCGAAACCAGGCCATCAGGCTTTATAAGCAAGCATTTGCAACTGCTGAGCCATCTCTCCAGCTCAATGCCAAACTCTTATTCCTAAATCAGAGCTCCTTCAGTTATAGAACTGTCATTCTGTTACTAGCCTTAGCCGTACATTTAAGTATCTAGCCCAGTTATTCCAAATGTTCCTTTTGTGACATCCCAAAGCATCTCTAATTATCTCAAGAGTTATTATAAAATTCTTCAAACACTCACCAACCAAAATTAATTTTAATTAGCTTTAATTATTTTTATATAGACATATGGCACACAACAGTTATATGGGTCACAGAATAAAATAGATTGTGGTGGGATCCCATCACGCCACAGCTTTTGGGATTTCTCTGTCTCTGATTCCTCCAGCCCCCACATGTCTGTAGTTACCAAGTCTTTCAACCTGGCAGCTCAATTCTTCCTGGTTTCTAAACCCAAGTTACTCAATTTAACAATACAATAGGAGCTCAATCCCTACCAAGAGATAGGCTAAAATTAGTCTTGCCACCCTAGGCCCTGCTTGCTGAACCCATGGAGTGCTCATGCTCAAAACCCCTATGTCTTCATGTGATCCCTGCCATGTTCTGTCCTCTAGCCTGATTCCTGCTCTGCATCCCAACTGTCCACCAATCAGAGCTTTGGAAGTTTGCTGATGTGTGTGACTTTCTGTGCCAGGTTCTGTTCCTTTCCAAATGCCAAACTACTGTCTGTGGTCTTGCATCAAACAGTAATAACTACCTGGTATGTAGACTAAACATTATTTTCTTCAAAGACTCCTAAACTGAAATTTGGAATTAGGAGGAGAAGCCATTTGGAGGTGAAAGTCATATAAATAAAGCCCTTATAGGAGGGATTAGTGTCCTCATGCTGAGACACAAGGGAGCTTGCTTCCTCTGCTGTCAGGTAAGGATGCAACCAGAAGACAGTCAGCTGCAAACCAAGAAGCACATTTTCATCAGATATCATCTCTGCCACCAAATTGATCTTGGACTTCCCAGGGTCCATAAATGTGAGAAACCAATTTCTATAGTTTATGCCACCAAGTCTATGGAATTCTGCTACAGCTTGAACCAAAACACTACCCTAGCTTGACATGTGTGTAACAATGGTATCATCACTACTGAGAGGGCTGCTATTCTCCAGCTAGATCAGAGCTGAAGGATATGACACCCCCAAACTCCTTCAAGCACCATGAGTCTTCAAGGGACAGCTCTGAAGATGAGGCCTTCTCCCATCCCCGCTCCAATATTAACCATCTTCCTTTACCAAAATTAAAGATGTAGAAAGCAAACCAAGAAGTGCAACGTTAACAGTGAAATTTTGCTTGATTTTTCCCTCGTCTTTTTGGCCATAGCTAATGTGTTCACAATAAATATGTTTTATTTTAAATGAAAAAAATCAATAAACATTGTTTTTCATCAATAATATACTTGAAAGGGTTGTCACATAGGTAACTCATTAGGCACTCAAGCTACTAAAGTCAGCCCATGCTGTCACCAAAGCTTCCAATAATGTTTTTAATATGGTATTCCGGGAAGAGTTTGAACATTCATTCATAAAGCAAATGATTGTCAAATACCAACTGTATGCCCAACATGTGCATTGAAATACAAAGAAAAATAGTATATGGCCCCTGCCCTGAAGAAGCTCTCTGCCCAGCACGAGGAAAGCTCTTCATTGGAAAGAGGAAGGAGTGCTCAGACAAGACCAATGGTTGAACTAGAGCAGCTTTGAAGAGACTTGAGGAACAGAGGGCAGATGAAATAAGCATGTATCATACAAAGTGAATGACCACACACAAATAAATTTTTTTTAGAATTGTCTAAAGGAGTGGTTAACAAAGCTGAGCTTAGGAGGAATGTTGAGAAAAGCGACAGCTGAAATCTCTGCATCACTAGATTTGACCACTAGGTGCTCTGAGCATCTAACATGAACGATTTCAATGGAGCCATCTATGTTCAAGGAGTGAGTGACTCGACTTAGAAATCACTTACACTGCAAATGGAAATTAAAGAACAGTCGACAGAAAATGTGAATTGCTCCTTCTAGAAGCCTGGGTGTGCAGAAAAGGGCTATGATGAGGCACTCAGGTTTGAAGCATCTGCTTAGAGTACATAAGACAAAAGAAATGAATATGCCGGTTCCTATGGAGAGAGTGGAGATAATAAAAAGAAACACAGTTACCAAGGAAACAAGTCTCAGAAGACTGGTCACATGGGGCCCAGAATAAAGGAGAAAACATTTGGACTTCACTAAGAGGAGGGGCACAGATTCCTCTGAAAAAAGGGAGGTGACGATGGGCTTGGATGGAAGTGACTTTGTACATGCGGGGCCCTGAAAGAGAATTCTCTAGAGCATAGAAGGTCAAGTTCCACTGGCTATTTCCAGAAGAGCATTTAAAAAGGGACTTGAGACATCACAAAGGTTCAGAATGGTCAGTGTGGAAAACACTAGTGAGCTTCTACTAGGAGCCCATCCCCAAGTAGAAAGTGGACTGGACATGCCTCATCATTGGACAGCTTCATTGACTTTAGCCTCCACAGGAATATCAATCTTCTGTCTTGGGTTCCACGCTTTATCTGCAGGGCCTAACCCTGAGCTGGGCGTGTAATCACAAGTCCATTAAGTTTTATTTATAATCACCATAAATGTAGAGCAACAACAGCTTGCTCTATGATTTTATCCCATTGATTTCACAATGAATATAGAATTACACTTTGAAAGGGAGTTTTTGAGAAATTAAAAGACAATGTTGAGGCAATCAGTTCAGGAAACTAGTCAGAGTAGACAAAGGATGTCATATAGGACATAAATGAGACAGAAACAGACACAAGTTATCTGCATTCTATGTTAAACTGAGATCCCTAGCTATAAGTAAGAGACACATTCCAACAGGACAGTGAAAGAAAAACATTAGATTCCAATATTAATTGTTTAAATTCAGCCCAAGGGAAGGATAGGGTCATTTGCACACCTGCCTTGCCAATGGCATCTGATGCATCATGGTCCCTTGTGGGGACAAGAGGCTCATATCTCTGACTCCAAGAATGAGTCAAGGGGTGAAGAGTTCGTGGGGAGCAGCCTCCTGACTCCTGCACAGCCACCCCTGGAGATACGGATCTTGTGGTGTCAGCCATTGATCGGTTGGCACAGCTCTGACCTTCCCTTCAAGGGAAGCAGGTGGCCGTCAAGATGCATGTGCTGGTCAGCAGGTCCACTTATCAGGAGGTGGAGTGCCAGGAAAAACTGGGGCTCGTGCCAGAGACAATTAGCCTGGCGTAGACACTGGGAGCCATCAGTGTCAGTCCTAGGACTTTCTGCCGCCAGGGAAGTAAAGGTTTAGGCATATGGCAGATTTATACTGGATCAAAGAGCCCCACAGATGAGCCCTGACCAAGGATGCAGTTAAGGGCCTCCTACTTGGCCTCTGGCAAACTTGCTCTTGCAGCATCCAGCTCTGCAGTTGAGAACTAGAAAAACAGTGTGTCATTCAAAAAGGACTCCATGCTTTCTTAGCAGTTGTAGGCTGGCAGAGGAGCCCTACTTCTCCTGTCTTCACTCCTCCCATTTTATTGATGTCTCCTGAATCAGAATGAATGGGGAGGCAGGTGAATGCTGCCGTGACTTCTGGCTTCAAAAAGGCAGAAGAGGGCTGGAGCAATGGCCCAGTGGTTAAGGCACTTGCCTGAAAAGCCTAACCACCCAGGTTTGATTCCCTCACACCCACATAAAGCCAGATGCACAAAGCGGTGCATACATCTGGACTTAGTTTGCAGTGACATGAGGCTGTAGCATGCCCATTTTCTCTGTCTCCTCTCTTCTCTCTCTCCTCTCTCTTTCCCTCCTGTCTTTCTCTACAAAAAAAAATGAATAAATAAGTAAATAATAAAAATCTTGTTAAAGGCAGAAGAGGCTCACACAGTGGTTAAATGAAATAAAGTAATGTAATGTCAATGTGTTCGTTCCCCCAGCTGCATACAGATGGGTTGTATGATCCCTAAAGGGAAGCACAGTGCTAATCATGGAATAAGGCTTTTTGTACATGAATCCCAGCTTCAATATCTACTGGTGATTTGATCTTGGATAAGTTACTCTGTATCTCCTTTTTTCATCTGAAAATTTGGTATAATCATAGAACCTTCTACCTCACAGTTATTATAAGGGTAAAATTATATTAAAACCTATAAAATACTTAGCATATAGTAAATGCTCAACAATGTTCCTAATTTCCCTTTCCAAAGATACATTAAAATGTGCCCAGAAAATATTCTACATACATCACCAGTGTCATAGTCAGCTCACACTGCTGGGATGAACCTCCAAATCAGGCCCAGTTTATAGGAGGAAGATAGGATTCATTTGAAGCTTACAGATCCATGCACAGAGAGAAAAACCACCAGCAGCAACTCCAAGACCAAACCAAACCACAGGAATTCCAGGTATCACACAGACTGCCATCTTCATATGTATATCTGGAATTTCAGATTCACCCCCAGAAACACCTTAGGGCTGGACTCTAGGATCCACCCAAGGTAGCATCTCCTCTAGCCAGGCAGTTGGAGAAAAGCCTTGAATAAACTTCTGAATCTATTGGGGGGCATCCATTCAAACTACTAGAACCAGTAACGCTTGATTATCCTTTACTGCTGTGAAATCTACAACTCCTCCTTGACATTTGATGCAGTATCTGCAATATCCTCACTGGACCATAACATAGAGGAAATAGAGAAATTGTGTCACTTGGCTACATAGAAAAAAAGTGGATGAGTTAGGGTGAGGACATCATAATAAGAACTTAAAGAAAGTGAAGTCTGGTATGTTGGTTGTCATGTGTGATGGCTTGTCTTGTCAACTTGGCAGGACCTAGAATCTCCTAAGGGAGAGAGAGAGAGAGAGAGAGAGAGAGAGAGAGAGAGAGAGAGAGATCTGGTTTAGCACCAGCATTCATTGTTCTCTGCTTTCATTTGCTAAAAGAATAAAGAGGAAAGGAAGGGAAGGAGGGAGGAAGAAAAAGGAGAGAAGAAGGAAAGAAAGGGAAGAAGGGAAGAAAGTAGCCAAATGTTTCTCACACAAGAGTACATGTTACTCCAGGAACCAGTATGCTATCGGATAAATACTATTTCATAATCAAGTACTTTAGAGTAAAATTCAAATTTTAATTCATTTTTAAGATAGGCATGAGCATCCAGGAACCAGCATGAGATGTCACAGGAATTTTATATTGGCTATGAGACAGATACACACACACACACACACACACACACACACACACACACACACACACACCCTGCACCCACAAAGGTCATTTCCTGCCACTTGCTGGGAAAATTGAGAGACAGATTCTGAACAAGAGCAGACATTCAGACACACAGAGCCAATGAGCTGGAAAGTGCCTCTGGAAGAAATCCATCCCTGCAGGTGAAGCCTTGTCCAAGCCGGTGAGACTCAAGCCTGTTAACACCCTGCTCAGTACAGCTCTTTCACTTGCAGACCCAGAGCACTTCAAGCTCTCTGCTGCTGGGTGAAATTCTGTGTTATGTAAGATTCGAAGGATCCTCTGGAACCTAGTTGTCTTGGTTTACCTGGGACTCATAGTATTGGTTCATCTGGGAAGGGAGGTCCATGAGGTTCTCATAGGAGTACCCCCCAGGATTTTAGTCAGAGGTCCTTCCCGATGGATAACGCAGACATGGGCTCAGTCTCCCAGCTCATTTAAGAGGGAGAGCAACAACTTCTGCTCGCTGGCTTTTCCTTCGCCATGTTACACTGCCCCAACCTTGCTTGTTTCCTTAGCAAATCTCCCATCTTAATAATTTTGTGAAGCAGCAACATTCCAGAAAACGAGATATGAAACCTAGATTTAATTTTCTCTGTGTTATTTCCCAGCCATATGCCTATGGAAAAGTCACCCGCTTGCTGTGGGCCCTAGATTCCTCATCTTTAGAATGAAATCTGGAAAGTGCTTCTTCTGTAAAGGGCTACAAAAGGGATGAAATAAAACATTACACGGAAAGTAGTGATTAAATACGGGAGCAGGTTTTCAGTAAATCTTTGCTTCTCTTTCTTGAAGGTTCCTTACATTCCTTAAAGGCGTAACAAGCTGCACTGTACACAGTAGCACACAGTAGGGGGGTTGGTACTGTGCAGTGGGTAGGGGCTCAGGCTTTGCACTCAGAACGATAAGATCTGAGACTCCAAACCAGTTACTATTCTCTCAGCCAAAGAAGTAATAATAGACACCTTCAATGGTCATTGTGGAAAGAATGAGATAATGCCTGCTCGTGGCTAGGACCAGAAACAATTAAAATTTAATGACTAACTGAATGCATAATCTAGGGAAGGCATATAGAAAAACGCCTCCGTGTAGTAAGTGCTCCAGAGCATTGCATTCAAGGCATGTGATCTTATTTAGCTTTACCTTCCATTCACGTTGACCTGTTACCTTAGCTGTGCTTTCTTGTCGGTTTATATTCTAATCTGAGGATATTGTTCTGATATTTACTCTGCCCTTTCTCTCATGATAATTCACAGCAGTCATGGCTTGTCTTCCCCAGAGGTGCTTGTCCTTAGCCCAGTTTGCATTATTAGCCATGTTTGTTCATATTGGAAGCTATAGCATCAAGACCAGAAAGGGGAAGAGATTTTGCCAAAATCACACAAGGCACCAATGAAGGACTTCACAGGAAATCCATCACAGGACGTGTAGTCCAATGCTTTGGTCCGAAAAAGCACACTGCTTAGTAACAGTCATGTAATATATTTAACATAAAAATGCAATGTGAATACACTGATTACAACCTTCAAAGTCATCAGCCTATTTAAATAGGCTAATTCATCCTGATGATAGATAGGTAGGTAGGTAGCTAGCTAGCTATTTAATGGTAAAAATAAGAACTCAAAGATTCATTTCTGTATTTTCTCCTCATCTGATTTGTCAGCCAACAAAGTTTCATAGCACTTTCTGGCATTCTACTCCTCTGCCCACTGTTCCGTGTACAGAAATAGCCTGTGTGTGTGCAGTGTGAACGCGTACACGTGTTTTCATGGCACTTGCATCCCCTGTTCTCTCAGCCTGGAATTAGTGCCTGCAGATAGACCAAGGCGCCCCAGGAGTGCTGTTCTAATGCTGAATTTAGCACATCAGGGCAATTTCTGTAGGAGCCACTTATGATGCAAAAAAAAAACCCAAGTTCAAATTTCAGTTTCTAGAGGACATTGAAGGGCGTGACAAGATGATGGAGAAGTTTCTTTTCTAAGCATGCATGTCTGCAGTCATCACAAAGGAGATTGCCAAAGTTTGCTGTTTTCTGGGAGCAACTTATAAATGGAAGCGGTAGATTTTCTGTGGGCTGAGTAAATGCTGCCCTTCTTGACATTGCTTCTGTTCAAAGGTGCTCTCTTTTACACTGAGGACACACTGTGCATGCTCCATAACCTCGATGACACTATGACAGCATGTCCTAGTGCTGGTCCAGACTGTCATCCATTGAATAAATGATTACCATTCACTAATTCTACTGGGGTCATCTCTGGAGAAAAAAATAAGTTATTTCATTCAATAAATATTTTGGACAAATATTAGTTCATTTATAATAAAATGATTTTCTCTCATATGAACTGATGCTCTATAGCTCCTACAATAAAGCAGCTGAGCCCCAAAACTACATGAAAGGAACCCCATATAGGTCAGTTCCCATCTAATAACCAGGAAATGAATTTTACTTGGTGTGTACTGACAGTGTGCCTACTAGGTACCAACCCGTGTTGTAGAGGTTAGGTTAGGCCACACAAAGTGAGCCAGCTAAAACTTAGTCCTTCTCTTGGAACTTATTGCCTAATGAGGACACAGACAAGGCAATTCCAATGGCATGTGTCAGGAGAGGATGACAGTGAGCAGCAGATGAAATGCATTGCTAAGGTGTCAAACCTAGTCAGAAAAGGCTTCCCAGCAAGAAGGCAGCCTCAGCTGAGACTTTCAGGGTAATTGTGCATTGCCCTGGAATGAGGGGAAGGAGAGAATGTGCTCTGGGCAGAAGGGCTGTCACCATGGAAAACAGTATGGAGACTCCTGAAAAAGATGAAAATTGATTTACCATCTGACCCAGCTAGTCCACTCCTAGTTTCTACCCTGAAGAATCCACTCTCTGCTTCAGAGACACTTGCTAAACCATGCTTATCACCACTCCATTCACAATAGCTGGGAATTGGAATCAACCCAGATGCCCACTGACTGATAAATGGATAATGAAGATGTGAGTAAGGAAAAATGAAAAAAAATGACATTCACAGGAAAATGGATAGTCTTGGAAAATGACAGCCTAATCGAAGTCACACAGACTAAGATTAAACAAATGTCACATGCTTTCTTTCATAGGTGGATCCTAAATGGGCATGTAAAAGAGGCTGAGCATTAAGACTATGTCTATGTAACTAAAATGAGATCTGGAAAAAGAGGAACCAGGGAGGGAGAAGGGGGGTTACCAGGCAAACCAGTAGAGGGAAAGAATATTGGGGTGGGAGGGCTGGAGAGATGGCTCAGTGGTTAAGGCACTTGCCTCCAGTGCCTAAGGCCCTGGGTTCAATTCCCCAGTACCCACATAAGCCAGACCCATAAGGTGGTGGCCCTGGTGTTCTCTCTCTCTCTCTCTCTCTCTCTCTCTCTCTCTCTCTGTATCTCTCTGCTTAAAAATGAATAAATAAAATATTTTTTTAAAAAAAAAGAATATTGGGGTGGGAGGGAGTTCAGGGAAAGGAAGTGTGGGGAGGGGAACTACACAAAACCAAAGACGAAAGCAGTCAGCACTATAGGAACCTTCCTCCTGGAAACCAGTATACAATTTAGAACCCTCAATTACGGGTGGTGGACAGAACAGACTGAAATGTCCAGTAGAAGGCGAAGAAGGTTTAATTCTTAAACCGTTGGCTCTTGCTTGGATCCCAGGGCCAGATCTTTGTGAATCCCCACATTGAGCAGTTGACCAGGGTGATCCATGTGATTCCCCAAACAATGCAGGCCTTTGCCCAGCACTTGGTTACCATACAGAGCTAAAAGGTCAGACTATTGCTGAAGGCACCACAGGCTGCCATCTCCGAATGCTGAAGGGCAACATGGGAACTGAGAGGACAACCTGTCCTCTCCGGGCAATTCCTCATGGGAGCAACTTCATGACAATGGTCACCTACAGCATGAATAAGCAGGAGGTCCTGCAAGCTAAGCAATCTACCAACTGGACAAGAACACACTCATGCAATAGTGGCACACAGCCTTTGTGGGTAACCAACTGCCCTCTGATTGGACATGAGGCCCACTCAGTGGGAGAGAATGCATACCTGGGATACTGGGAACCAAGCCAGAACCCCACGGCAGGAAAATCACAATACTCAGAGAGAAGCCCCAGTGTTCCCTGAATAAGTCAAAATGTCAAAATGTCTCTCAAGCTCCCAGGCATATCTTTCATCAAAGCTGCCCTCACCCTTGGTCAGAGAATATGTTTTGTCTTACAGATGGCAGAGATTTCTTGGGAGATGACATAAGAAAAGACAGCCAAATGCTCACAAGGAGACGTGCCACCTGTACCACATTTACAGGGGACCAGAAGAAATTGCGGTGGAAGCTGCAACACGAATATTGCTCCCAAAACTAGCCTGACATCCACATCCAGGAATCTAGCAGCAAACACTGTGGTGAACTGAATCATCTCATCATGGAAATACAGAGGCTTCAGAAACGTCAACGCTAACCGATAACACACCCGCCTAGGCTCAGGGACTGTTTCGGAAGTGGTGGGAAGGTGGTGAGAGCCACAGGCTGGTAGAAACAACCTGAGGCACAGCTCCTCCCAAAGACAGAGACTCTAATTATGCCACAGTGAACACCAATAACCCTTCTGAGGAGGGCCGGCGGGGAAATAAGAACGGGGGAGGGGACATACTATGATTAAATAAATAAATAAATAAATAAATAAATAAATAAATACATTTCCACTGGGAGGCAAGTACTGAAGAAGCAGAGGCAGGAGGAACAGGGATTCCACGGAGTATTACATGGGTAGGGAAGGACAGCCAGGTTGGCTTCTTGAGAAGAAAGCACTGCCTGCATCTAGTTTGATAATTAGGATTTAATTGGGTACATTGGAGACATTGGAGAAGAAGTGGGTCCAAGAGAGAGATCAATAAACCCCTAGATATGGTGGGATGTTCAGCAATTGGGTCCTAGGTGCCATCATATTCAATTACACTGGAGGACAGAGTCCATTCAGTGTAGTGACATGAAAAAAAAAAAACAGTCAAAGTGAAGCTAGAACTGAAATGTGAATGGCTTGATTCTCTGCTGATGAAGACCATGACTTATTCAAAGCAGGGAGGGCTGACAAGTTGCCATAGGCAGACTGAGTCTCTGTCCTCACGTGGGTGCAGAGCAAGTGAAGGCGTCGATGGAGGGAAACAGGGATGGATAGATGTCAGATTCCAGGCACAATGCCTAGGATGCGAAGGTTAGTTTCAACTGTACAGCTGTGGACTTGTGATATAGGACCATGATGTCCCTGATTTAGAAAATTCATTGTATTGGGAGAAGCAGTTTTTGTGATGAGAAGTGGGTTCAGGTTGGGCCGTGGTGGGTTGAGTTGCCTATGGAACAACACTCTGGTGATGTCTGAAGTGGTGACTATGAGTCAGGAGCTCCCGAGAGAAGTCTGAGGAGACACACATTTGTGGTGGGCGGTGTTCATCTGTTTATCCATTACTTCTTTCCTGAAGATTTTCATGGGCTTTAATTTAGCCAGTATCAACACACAAGCCATAATTAAAATGATAGCTATGAATGAGACCATCAAGGATGAACATAGACTTCAAAATGAAAATAACAGTTTAAGAGAGAAGTCCATGAAGACTGGGAAGGCAGTCAGAGCAGCATCAAGGCTTCCTGGGGGAACATTGTGAAGAAAGATGAAGAGGTCAAGAGAACAGATACAATCAGGTATGGCGGAACACATACCCCAAATCCCAGCACTCAGGAGAGGGAGGCAGGAGGATCAGGAGTTCAAGCCCAGCCTTGACTAATAGTGAGTCCAAGAACAGCCTTGGCTACATGTTGAGAGAGATAAAAGATACAGTAAGAGATTGAGTCATAAATTTGAAAGTGTCTACTAATTTCATAGGGTTGGCAGAGGGGTCAAGAAGGGAAGAGAAGCTGGGTGTGGTGGTGCACGCCTTTAATCCCAGCACTCGGGAGGCAGAGGTAGGAGGATCACCATGAGTTCAAGGCCAGCCTGAGACTACATAGTGAATTCCAGGTCAGCCTGGATTAGAGTGAGACCCTACCTCGATAAACCAAAAAAAAAAAAAAAAAAAAAAAAAAAAAAAAAAAAAAAAAAAAAAAAAAAAGAAAGAAAAAAGAAAAAAAAAAGAAAAAGGGAAGAGAACAGCAAGAAGAATGGATTATATGTCTTAATTGGCTAGTTGGCTATTTAGTTGGTTAAAATGGATGAATGGTGAAATGGGAGAATGGTTGGTTAAAATTTGAATGTATTTTTACTCAGGTGGAAAGCTGATTAAAGGAGAAGCTGAAGATGCAAAGGAACTAGAGGAACTGAGAGATGAATGTGATGTCCCCGAGGAGGCTGACAAGATTGAAGGTCCAAGAGAAGAAATTTGTCCATGGTCAAAAAGCACACCTCTGCCTTTGGAAAGGCAGAGAGACAGCAAAGAATGAATGACCACAAAGACAACTGTGTGAGCTAGGTTCAGGGGAGAAATGCATATGCTACACAAATCCTTCATTCTATTATAACATGTCATGGAATTCTCACAGTTGCCTTGTCAAGTGACTGAGCTGATGATGGTGTTTCAGGAGCTTACCACAATCACCAATGGTGAGCATTTCCTACTGAGGGAGAGCCCACAGCCTGCTCTACTTTCTGACTCAGTTAATAAAGTTTCTTGCAACCCTAAGCCTCAAGGTCATCCCAATTGTAAGCAATTCTATTTTCCACAGTGTCACGATGATGCTTTTCTTTCCCTCAAATATCAGCAGCATTGAGGGTATTTATTACAGTCATTACTTGAAAACAGGAGCCCAGATATTTAAGATGAGTTGATATGGAACCACTACCTTTAAGACATCTTTCTTAAAAAGAACCTTTCCTCATATGGGTATCATTTCCTGCTGGGTTGCAAACCTAGAAGGATCCTTCCAGTTTGTTACAGAATACCACAATCTGATGAGTCCTGGCTGGTGATAGGTAAGACCTGTTGCATAAGTAAAACACCCTTCCCCTTGGGTGTGGATAAAATCCAATGCTGTGTGAGAAAGTGTTCAGCAGGGGAAACTCATACTAGGTGAAGAATCAATTACTGTGGACTTATTCATTCCAACACATTCATTTTAGAGCACATAAGCTTCAGCCCAGAGTTCCATATGGTTCACTGGGACCTAGGCCAGGACCCAAATCCAGATCTCCCATCTCCCAGCCTGGTATTCATTCCTCCTTTCATAACGTCTGTTTTTCCTGCTGGGCTGCAAATTCCACAGGGACAGCAACCTCTTACATCACGTGTGCTTAGGTATTCCCAGAACACAGGTGGGAACTGAAAATACCTGTTTGTCAATAAGTCCACTGACCTCAAGGGAGACCACTGGTGGTCATTTGTGAGGGTCCATGCAACACTGAACATAAGAGGAAAGAATCTCAGGAGAAAAAAAAAAACCACCAACCTATAAAGACATGGTTTATGAACTCTGCAAATACCAGGAACTTGACAGGACTTAAGGATGTAAACCTTGAGAACAGCAGCCATAGAACCACCTCTTGCTAAGGGATCTGTGCCAAGTTCTCGAGTTTGTCCCAGAGTTGGCAGGCACCATGCCCGGAGTCATCTACATAGCTAGAGAGCAGAAGTTTCCACGATGTCTAAGTCAGCATTAACCAGCTTGAATCCTCCTTGAAATATTTAACAGGCTGTCTCCTCTCCCCTAAACACTGTAATTGCTAAGCCTTCTTTCATCTTACCATAATCAAACCTGCCTAAGTTTTTATGGAAGTTGAAATCACTTGCACATTAGCCATGCATTCCATCCAACAGGGACAGTCGCTGCCAGAGTGCACACATCCCAGGCGCTCGACAGAGTGAGGCTTTGAAGTAACATCAGCCATAGTTGAAGTGAGTTTTTTCAACAAGACCCTGTTAAGTTCCTCATTGTGATGAAACCATGTGCTGGCATAATGCCATTCTCCTCTGGTTAAGACCGAATGCTTTCTCAAATGAATCTGCCAGAGGGTCTCTTGTGGGAATTACATTCCTTCTTAGCGGTCTTCAGTTTGGGTTTGATTTGGGTTAATTTGTTAGTGGTGAAAATAAGTACTTACATCTTTGGCTCCTAAATCAGGAGTTGCTGCTGCTGCTTCGGGCACATCCCATCTCGACAGCCTGCTGTTACTCACAGCTGGGAGACACTGCAAAGTGTGGTGCCACGTCAGCCACACAGAACCTTTCCGCTTTGGCAACAGTTTCCCAACGGAATGATTTTGTTTGTAGCTCCTGAGGCTGGAAACATGATCTGACCACCATATTGAGAAGGTCGGATCAAAAGAGGACACTACTCCAGCCCGCGGAGGAGGATATCCAGCTGACTGGGGATGGGGAGTGGAGGGCAATGAGGAATTGGGGATAACAACTCATTGTTGGCCCACTGAACAATGTCACTCATTATGGACAATAAAAAAAGAAGGAAATAGGACTTAATAAATCTTTTGCATATGTAAAAAAAAAAGAGGACACTACTGAAATTATAGAAAGAAACTACACACACCCCTTTGCATGACTAAAAAAATTGTAAAACAAACTAAATATTATACTGAATTTTTTTAACAATCATGACAGCAACTTAATAACTTGATAGCAATTCATTTTTTAATGATGAGTTTAGCATGGCAAAAAAACTGAAAAGGTTTTTGTTATAAATAGGAACATTATTGAATAAATTAAAGTATCTAAGTTATTAAGCATTAGACTAATAAAAATAATAAATTAGAACTATATCCATTGACTTAGAGAGTTTCTGATATATTATTGAGAGAATAATGATCTCATGTGCCATTTTATTTATGTATATAATTATGTGGGATTATACATCAATAAAGTACACAAAAGATACATGTGTGGCAGTTAATCATACTTCCTATATTTGGGCAAGAAAGTATGAAAGGGAATATTGTTAGAAGTGAAGTACCTTTTAAAAATGAACCATCAATTATTATGTCTTTTTCCTGTAAAATTTTCTCTTTGTGTTACGTACGCTTAAAGAACTGTATATATAAGTTTACAAAAGTGTTAGATTTCTTACAGGGGTGGGTTCCAGGTGACTTATTTTGCTCTCTACATTTTTGAAAATAGTTCAATTTTCTTCTTCAGGGAAAACCACTTAGGCAATCAGAAGAGACTATAAATGTGTTTCTATACTGTAAAAATCATTTAAAAGCAATAACTTGCCTGAATTCTTATGCTTCTGAATCCTCTGCTGAATCTTAAATAGATTTGGGTGGTTCCCCCCTTTTTCTGTTCCAGACACACTCAAGAATTCTGAAGATGTTTTTATGCTTGTCTTGAACAGACAAGTCACGCCAAAGAGAATGTGACCTCCTCAGCCCTCCCTTCTTTAGTGACTACTGTCTGAGCTGGGTCGTGTCGTCATGCCCTTCTGCGATGTAGAAGACAGACAGGGAGGGGCCATGGGGCACAGACCCACAGAGAGATGCTGATGGTGGTGTTCAGCTCATACTGTCTCGGATCATGTACCAAGGATGATTCGGAAATCATTTGGTTAAATCATTTTAAAGGAAAGATTTAGAATTGATGAGCCAGTCCCTCTATTTCAGCAACAGACATAAATTGGAAAATTAAAGCTCTTACAGATTAATGTCCATTTAGCACATTTTCCATGATAAGAACACAGGAGGGGTCATTATGTATTTCCTGGCCATGTTTTTTTAAATAAAAATGAAGAGGAGTATATGAATGTTCTTAGACAACAATTATCTTAATAATATGAATAACAGAATTTTTAATGAGAAAAGTTTTAAAAATTCAAAGTGTTCAGCACTGAAAGGACTGTGAACCAAGTAGACATGTGTGGATCAGAACTCATATATTACATCATGTATGACCTAGCATCGGCAAAGCTCTCATATATGAGGAAGATTTGTGATTTATAGAATTGTTCTAAAATAGCTTTTTAAAAAATATTTAGTTACTTTCAACTATAAAAATAAACCAATAGCCAGGTGTTGGGGTTGGGCATATGACTGTAATCCTACCAATGGGGAACAGAAAAAGGGGGATACAGATTTAGAAGCCAGTCTGGGCTACATAACCAGACCTTGCCTTCCCCTCATTCCCCCCCCCACACACACACACACTGAAAAAAAAAAGGAAAAGAAAAAAGGTATCTTAAGGTGGTGGCTTCAACAATGATATGTAACCAGACTCTATGTGTGCCTGTGTGTGTGCCTGTGTGTGTGTGTGTGTGTGTGTGTGTGTGTGTGTGTGTGTGTGTGTTTGTATGCATGTGGGATGTGGATGCTGGGTATCTTCTCCAACCACTCTGCCCCTTGATTGGGGAGGGGGTTGTTTTGTTTTGTTTTGCTTTGCTTTGTTTTTTGAGACAGACTTTTGCTTTACCTAGAGCTCACCGATTCCACTTGACTAGTCAACAAGCCCAGGGGTTCCTCCTGTCTCCCCCTCTCCAGCACTTCAATTACAGGCATGTGTTATCACTGCACTTGACTTTTACATGGGTGTCAAGGACACAGACTTTTGTCCTCATGCTTCTTCAGCAAGCATTTTACCCTGTGAGCTATCTTCCCGGCACCATAAAGCTGTTTTTATTATGTAAAAATATAATAGTGTCCAAAGAAGTGTCCTAAAATGTTTTATCATAAAAGAATCTGTCTGAAGCCATTCAGACTATTATTACAATATGTCCTGAATTGGCATTTAGAAATGTATTTCTCTCAGCTCTGGAGACTGAGAAGTTCAAGGTCAAGGCACTTAGATATTTGTTGTCTTCTAAGTGCACACTTTCCTTATGGTGCCCTCACATGGTAGAAGAGACAGCTTCCTCCTGCCACTTCTATACGTGTATTAGTATTCATGAGGGCTCCACCTTCATGACCTGGTCCTCTTCCTAAAGCATGTTAAGATTTTGACATATGAATTTAACATATGAATATGACACAAAGTTTCAGGCCACAACATTGTTCTCTAAGCCTTCCTGTCATTTTAGAGAGAATAAATGAAGATTCAAAGGTGATGAGTAGCATGTCCAGAGCCACACAGTAAAACTCAGTCTCTGGATTTCAGTGGTCTGACCATAATGTTGTACTACAAATATTAAGACTAAATCTTGCTGAACACACATCAGTAAGTGCTATGAGAGGTCGGGAGACAGATGAAGTCAAATTTCAAGTGAGGACAGAAGAAAGAACAGTAGTCAATATTTAAAAAAAAGAATAGCAAAGAATTATAAATCTGAGTCTATACTATCTGAGAAAATCATACATGTTCACAAACACTTCTACTATTCAGGTTGTTGTTAACAATATTGGGCTTTTGTTTATATGGGACTTGAAGCCCAATCCTAAAACAATATTGTAATTTCATGTCTGCACGTTTCAATCACTTAAAAAGTGACACATTTGAAACACAGGCAGCAAACATATGGGTATATACATTTTCCTTGACTCAGACAGCTTGGGTAGGTGGAGGACGTTAGACTTATCTGCACATGAACTAGTGAAAAAGCAATGACTGATATGCTTCGAAATTCCTATCTTTTGAGTGTCATGGGTGCATGTTTTCCAAGATCATCAGCAGATTGGAGTTACTAGCTCAGAATCAAAACTCATGGCAGAAAATAACAAGTATAAATATATCTTTGTGAATCAACTTTTAGCAATATTCCTTAACTCAAATTACTAATTTACAAATAGCTGACATGTCATCTACCTACAAGACTAAGACTAGCGAGGGGTTACATTTCAGAAATTGCCACATCCACCACTCGTCTTGGTTCCCTCTGTCCCATGCACGAGTGGAAGCTGTGAGATATGAGTGCCCCTCTGTCTGACCCTCAACAGACAAAGCCAATATTTCTTAGGTAAACACTTGAGAGTATGCTGGGACATTGGGTGGCTGAGGTGGGAGAAAGGGTTATTTGGAACTAAGGATCATAGTGGCCAAAATAGACTCTTGGATCACCTAGGAGTGGGTTCTCAAACATGGCCATGCACTATGATAATCTGGGAGCTCTTTCCAAAAAAAGCATGTCTCTAGCTGCCCAAATATTTGAACTCACCTTGTTGGAACACGAGGAAAGGAGGAAAGAAGAATGGCCCAGATGGTTCTAAAGTGCTCCCAGGAGAGGAAGTCATTCTAGGTAGGTGATGAAGCCGAGCGAGGCCTGGTGTGGTGGTAACTGGGGGAGAGGGACTAAAGACTGGTAGGGATGTGTATCCTAATGGTCTGTGCTTTAATGCTGAGGGGGGAGGAGGGAGGGTTGGGATGAGCAATACTCTGGGAATAAGCATGAGGAACAAGGAGAATATCTACAGACCATCACCCACAAGGATGAGGATAGAGAGACTGTATTAGAAGGATTTGGGGGTCATGATAATGGGTCTAAAGTCAAGAGCTCCACACAGTTGTGGAGGGAATGAGGCCTGGGAGTCTTCTTCCTGGGCAATCGCCAGATAAGGCAGGAAAGGAATGGCATCACAGCCCTTCAGTGGAAAGTGAACAAACCAGCTATTATGAGAGCCTCTCTGTTGTATGGTCACATGTCCCTTAATGATGAGGATATGTTCTAAGAAATGCTTCATTGGGCAATTGTGTTGTTCTGCAAACACCACAGAACCTACTTATGCAAAACTACATTGTATATACGTCATCACTCAACATGGCCTCCTGCCGCATCAAGTGATTTGGTAAGCATGAGATGAATACCATGAGGCCATACCAGGATAACACAGAACATTGTTGACAATAAACTCTTTCGTGAGTGGAAGGCACACCTCCTAAAATCACCCTAACAAGAAAAGGAGCTACATACACTGGGGACCCAGTCATGTCTTAACAAGTGTTATGCACTGTACATAGTGTATATGCCATACTTTTATACAACTGGCAGTGCAGTTGATTTGTCTAAACCACCCTTACCACAAGAACGTGCTTAATGCCTTGTGCTGCAATGACGACAGTTCAGTGGCTACAGAATCTCCAGACACAGGAATTTTTCAGCTCCACTACGTCATGAGACCACTGTGATATTTGCGGTCCACTGTTGGCTGAAGCACCATCATGTTGTATTTTATTTAGACTCTTAGGCAGCGTGTAAGTTTCCTGCAACTTCCATAACAAAGCACCATAAACATAGTCGCTTAAAACTTCAGAATTGACTCTCATAGTTCTAGAAACCAGAAGTCCAAAATCAAATGTCACAAAGCAGCAAGCCTCCTGAAGGCTCTGGAGAACAATCCTTCCTTGCCCTTTTCCTAGCTTCTGCTGGCTCCCAACCGTCCTTGGTATTTCTTTTATTATTATTAATAGTAATTAAAAACATTGTACGGACAAAATTATGTAGGTTCCATTCCCTTGTTATCCTATTATATCCCCTCTTCCCCTCACCCATTCCACTGAGGGTCCTCTTCAATGGCATTACTGGTATTCACCATAAGTTTATGAATGAGTCATTCCTAGGGTTGGGGGGACAGTGCCTCAGGGTATTCCTTCCCACTCTGTGGCTCTTACAATCATTCTGCCCCCTCTTCCTCAATGTTCCCTGAGCCTTGGTGGGTGTGTGATAAGTCGGCTTTAGTGTTAAGGTGTCAGCATCTTCTGTATTTCTGCTTTGACACATTTTGAGTGTCCTCAGTGTCTATCACCATGTTCCTGGAGCAGGTTGTCAGGCTTGCTGTGAGAGAACTCATGTTTAACTTGTGGTTTCACATGGGCCCTGGATGATGTGCAAGAGTTGGCTAATCTCATGAGAGGGAGACAGCTATATTTTCTGGCCATGTTGATGGATTTAGGTTCTCCCTGGTTTTCACTGAGATTCTTTGACAGAGAGTTGCTGTATCGCTCCAGTTTATGCTTCTGTCTTCACCATGGTTATCTTTTTCTGCGACTTTATGTGCTAGTTACTTTTCTGATTGCTGAGACAAAATACAAAGGCCTTGCTATAGCAGGTGGCTGTGAGAGCGATGGGTCCTTGTCTCACTTCTTAGGTGGGCTTAACTCAGGAACCAAGGCTACTGAGTCAGTGTCTCCAGGTTCTTTGCTCCTGGGACTAGAATGACTCACATGGGCAATGAATGATGAGTATAAAAGGGAATATTTTAGTAAGTTTATAGAAAAAGCTTATTGAGAAGCAAAACCTCTCTGTAGCAGCAGGGAGGGGATCAGAACAGGTTTCCCTCCGGTGACTGTTGTCTAGGGGTTCATAAAGCTTTCTGGCTAAAAAAATAAATTGACCACTTAAGTGACTGGACTGAGATATGATGTGTAGTTCTGGTCCAATCATTAATCCCCATGAAGTATCTAAGTGTCTGTCTCCTTTCCAATCAGGAAGCACGTGTTCTTCTCAGTCTTGGTAACTGGGCCAGGGAGAAGAAGGGAGTTTAGTGCACACCTAAAAGCCTTATAAGGGAGAGGCAGAACAAAATTGAGGACAAAAAACAAGGGAAGCTTTATGGGAGCCAGTAAGATCCTTCTGAGATTGGCTTTGCTGTTTTTCCCAGAGCCCTGTCCCTCTTATACGGTCAGCTGGGCTGTCTCATACCCAGCTGTAAGCCTTCTTATTGTGTCCTCTACTACTGTTCTTGACTTTACTTTTTTTAACCCTAGCATTTACTTTAACTATTATTGCTCCAAGGCAAGAACAAAAACTGGGGCTGGTTCAATGGCTCAGTAGTTAAAGGTACTGCCTACAAAACCTGCCTGCCACGGTTTGATCCCCCAGTTTCCCACCTAAAGCCAGGCACACAGAATGGAACATGTGCTGGAGTTTATTTGCAGTTGTAGGAGGCCCTGGTGCACCTATTCCTCATTCTCTCTCTCTTTTTCTCTTTCTCTCTCTCTCTTCCTCTTCCTCTTTCTCTCCCTCTTTATCTCTCTCTTCTCCCTCTCTTCTCTCTCTGTTTCTCTTCTCCCTCTCTTCTCTCTCTCTCTCTCTCTCTCTCTCTCTCTCTCACACACACACACACACACACACATATATATACACAAAATTTTTGTGTTAAGGAGTTGTAGCCAAAAGCACAGAGCAGGATTATTGACTTTCCAGGGCACTTCTCAGACAGCTAGCACGTTTCTACCTCTTACTCTCTAGTGCTATGTCCAAATAAGGTCATATTCACATGTTACAAGGAGGAAGAATCAACCCAGGACAAGAGTTCGTGAAGTGATATAACAGCTGGGTGATATTCATATACTAAACATGGGCTCTTTGGGCCACTACTGAATCCACCAAGAACCTGCCACCACGCCTAGAACAGGATCCCAATGGGATTTCTTTCTAGAACCGGGTGTCCTGGCAGAGCTCACACACAGCTCAGTGGGTCTTCCTGAAATATGCCTGAGGGAGAACAACTGACTCAGGGAAAACTCATCCCCAGAGAAGAAGCAATTCAAACTTTCCTTTCAGGACAAGTCAGCAGCATTTTGAATACACATATAGCACATATTTGATGAGATGCCACAAATTGACAAGATAATGAAAGCCTAAAAGATTTCCTGCTATCTTCCCATTAGTAGAACTTAGTGGAACTGGGGAGATAAAGGCAGAGAAAATGGCCTATGTTGTGCTACAAATCCCAAATTTAGTTAAAAGGCCAATGTACTCTACCAATCAATTATCAAGGATTAAGTGTCCATTACTGCAATATGGACACAGAGAAAAATACACAGTCCCCATGCAAAGATGTATCCACCAGATGGGGATATGAAAAACTTATAGCTATATATTAGAGGCTGAATATAGTTAATCATTAGACTAATGCAGGAATTCAAAAATAAGAGAGATTGCTTATCTCAAGGTGACCGAAATTGAACTTTCTGGAGTTTGGTAAGTATTTCTTAGAAGCCTACTCTGCACATCCCAGTCACCAGGCAGGCTGGACCCTAATCCCTTTGCTCTCACTTCATGAGATTTCAGTGTCTCTGTTTTACAGATGAAATAAAAACAAGGCCTAAGGTCAGATAACTTTCAAGTCAGGAGTTAAACCCAAGACTTTTTGTACTGGAATCCAAAAGTTTTGCTACACCGCACTGAAGAATGAGGAGGCTTTATAAAGGTAAGGGAAAACACTTAGTGTTTTGTGTGTGGGAAATCAGATTAATATTTTATTATGACATTGAGCTCATTGGCTCCTAAGAGCCAGCCTCTGTCCCTGGATGAGCAGCCGCTGTCAGTCTCTGAAAATATCTGCTCTTAAACTATCTGGGTCAGTGAGAAGAGGATCACAAGGTCTCCTGCTGGTTATTTTTAAAACTTTTTTTAAAAAAATAACCTTTAAAGGCAAAGATAAAAATTAAATAAGTCAGAAGGTTAATCCTCTAAAGAGAAAATTGTTCAGTAGGAAGCACTGTTATGGATCCTGAATGGGAGCTGCAGGGAGTATCCCTGAAGAGACGTAGGGGCTCCTGGCCCTGTCAGACCTCAGAAGGTGGCCTGGGATCTACTTCAGAATGTACACCTGAGACAGGAGCTTTGTAGGTGCTGGACTGCTTTGCCACACTTGCCTTCAAAGTAATGTTTTCTGCAGAGGAGAAAGGGAAAAGAAATTCAGGGGCTGAAGAGATGACTCAGTGATTAAAGGTGCTTGCTTGCAAAGCCTGATGATCTGGGTTTGATTCCCCAGTACCCACACAAAGCCAGATGCCCAAAGCAGCACATGCTTCTGGAGTTTGTTTGCAATGATATTCTCTCTCTCTCTCTCTCTCTCTCTCTCTCTCTCTCTCTCTCTCTCTCTCTCATAAATAAATAATTTAAAAAAAGAAAAAAGAAAGAAATTCAATAAACCTTTCTTGGCTCCTGCTGCTGACTTTTACAATCTTTAGGACAATAGGAAGCAGAATCTTTTAAGCAATCTCTCTGTTACCTGAAAGTGGTAACAAATGACATGTGAATGTTGTCTTTCTTGAGGGAAATATATTTCAAGTGTTCCTTGATGGTTTGTTTTGAGGGGGCTTGGGGGTTGTTTTGTTTTTTAGGTAGGGTCTTGTTCTAGCCTAGGCCGATCTGGATTTCACTATTTAGTCTCAGGGTGACCTGGAACTCACAGAAATCCTCCTACCTCTGCCTCACTAGTGCTGGGATTAAAGGAGTGTGCCACCACACCTGGCTCTTGGTGTTTTTTTTTTTTGGAGACAAATCAGTAATAATACAAACTTTCTGCATGGCTTTCAAAATCAACACTATGATAATAGGAATTCTTACCAATATGCCTCCGAGGACCTGGAAGTGAGAGGTGTCTGCAAAGCATCCCAGCCTGTCAAAGGCTGCACTTGAGAGCAGGAAGTTTCTTCAACTCTGAGGCAGACACACACTTTCCTACACTGGGCCCCAGCCTGGGAAAACAATATCACATTTGGCCCTGAGTCTAACAAACTGCCCGCCTGGGTGCATCTTTCACCTAGGGCTCAGCTGGTGCTCACTAAGTGCGTGCTAAACATCACTAGACGATGACACACGATGCAGTAACTCAGCAAACCTGTGGCTGCTGGGGGCTGGAGTGTGCTTCTGCAGATCTGAGCAGAGCAGGAGTCCCAGGAGAGCTGCTTTCACTGAAGCCACGAGCCTTCAGCCGCCCTGAACAGACACAACTGCTCTAGAAAGAGCACAGTGGGTGCCCAGAGGCTCAGTGGTGAGCAGAGCACTTTCTGGCCTTGCCATCCTGGAGCTGCAGTCTAGCCATCTCCCCTGAGTGAAGAGTGCTGGCAGGTTACCACAATGCTGATATTTAGGGTCTCCTGGGTCCCCAGTCTCATCTGATCTTCATGGCAGCTGAGGCTGTGACTATTCTTGCTGTTTTCTGGATTGGAACCCAAGGTCACACAGGTAATTGGTGATAAAGCCAAAACTCAAACTCTCATTTACCTGGCTCATAGGCCATTTTCTTTCCATTAGAACACATGGGAGACGAGAAAAGGTGGAGTTAGGGAAGCAGTGCTTGAAAGCCAGGGGAAGTGTCTAGTCTAGTCTCTTCCAACTGCTGACGTCAGAATCCCAAGGGATATGTGCAGGATTCAGGGGCCTTTTAGGCAAGATGTGATCTCTCTCCATATCTCCATCATCATTCCTGACATAGTGACTGCAATGGCCATCCTAGACACTGCTGACTACACTTTTGTTCTCTCCCTTAAACACTAGACCCATGGTTTCCTCATCTGGTCTCTGTCCTTGCCTTTGAGTTCCTAAGAACTACAAGAACCATCAAAGGCACCTAGAGGCCAGACATCCCCATCTCTTAGGAGACATTTTACCACCCAAGCCTCCAAAGAAGACAGAACTTCGCCCCTTTGCTTCTCCCACATCTTCCCACAGAGGGAAGAGGCAATGAGAGATGTTGACACTCCTTCCACCTTCCTGTGGGGTCAGACTGTTGCTCCCTTTCCTTGGCCTTCTCTGTTTCTGAGTTGGCAAAACTTGGCTCTCAAATAAGGCCAGGACCAGAAGGAAAAGGTCATAGTCCACTTGTGACAGTTTCAGGCAAGCTCCATAGACCCTTCCCCTTGAGTGGGAGGTGTCTATCTAGAGCTCAAATCTAGGTGCTAAACCTGATTGGTCAGGTATGAACCAACCACCTCTCTCCCTGCTCACCTGAGGCAGGAAATACTCACTGACCAGATAATTCTGTCTCTTCTTCCACATGGCTAGAAGAAGGACCTCTGACTCTAGGGAACGCAGCCCCACACCACTGCTTAATGGGGCTGGATTTCCTTTCCACCTGAACCTTTCCTTCTCATGATCTTTCCTTTTCCTGCTTGTTTAGCTAAACAGCATAGATTCTGTTAAAACCTCTCCCGTGTTTTCTCCCCACACTGGTGGCTGGATGTGGTGGTTGGGCTGCTTCCCCTATCTCTTTCCCAAATCCTCTGACTGACTCCAATCTAGAATGAATGTGTGTGATTTTAAAAAAAAATGCTCTCTGTCGAAATTGTCCAATTCTTTGGCATTCTGAGACACAAACTCTGGGGAGCCGTGAAGCCCCAGTTCACCTACTGTGCCCAGTCCTCGCTACACACCTACCTCGAGGAAGAAAAGGGAAATGGTCAAATAAAAGGAATTCTTATGTCTACATGAGTAACATGTGTTTACCCATGAATGGCACTTCCAGAAACATAACTTCATCTAAATCACTCACACTCATTAATCAAGCTTTAATGTTTTTTACCTCCCATTCCTTGTTTTTTAAAATATTTATTTATTTATTAGATAGAGAGAATGAGAATGAGAATGGATATACCAGGGCCCCCTGCTGCTGTAAATGAACTCCAAACACATGTGCCACTTTGTGCATGGCTTTATGTGGGTACTAGGGAATCAAAACCAGGCCATCAGGCTTTGCAAGCAAGTGCATTTAATCACTGAGCTATCTCTGTAGCCCCCGTTTTGTTAAGAAGAGTAAACTGACATACAGAAGTGACTTCCTAAGGTCAAAGAGGTCACCTTGGCCGGTGGGGTCTATGAACCCAAATTTTGTCATTTCTACTCTCATCATGTCCACTCCCAATTCTGGATCCCAATTCTGGAACAAGGATCCAGACTGAGACAGGAAAGCATAATGGTCACTCCTACATGCTGTTAGCCTCTAGGACTAAAGGAGTTTTACCAAATAGCTTTTGTTAAAAATCCCCTAGGACTCCATAGGGAACCCAGCAGACAATGACAGTTGAACAAGGGACCTATAACCACAGCCATTCAATCAACATAGGATAGGCCAATGAGACAGAAACCAAGGATTTTCGACACAAGGACCTCTAAGCTCGCAACATTAAAGCAGCCTTATTACTCACCCACCACGACTCAGGGAACTGAGTGGAAGAGGGGGCGGAAAGATTGTGAGAGCCGTGGTGGGGGAGACGGTCCAGA
>PVHP010007560.1:0-56316 GCA_004024765.1 Zapus hudsonius
ATGGAGTCTCCCCTCGAGTCCGTAAGCCAAATAAACCCATTCCTCTACAAGCCACTTTTGTTTGGGTTCTTTTTGCGCAGCAACAAGAAAGCTGACCTCAAAAGTTTTGGTACCAGGATGTGGGGTCATCTGTTGCTGCTAGAACCCTGATCTTGTGGCTTTGGTCTTTTGGACATGATCTGCAGAAGGAATATGGACAGATTGGAAAGCTTGTCCTAAGAGGTGCCTTGCAGTACTGTAAGTACAGCGTATTGGATCATTCTGGTCAGAGTTTAAAGACCTGAATGTAGTGAGAACTATGGACTGTGAGGTTTGGCTTACGAGGGGGAGAAAGAACTTGGTCAGGACTGTGCCAGAAGCAGTTTGCATGAGAGGCTTGCTGTCTTCTGCCTGCCTGTGTCCTGAGAACCTGTGCAGGGTTGTGATACGTAAAGATGGACTGGTGTGAGCAGATGGAGATGGCACGGAAAGAAGATCTTTGGGTCAAAACTGCTGCCCGTTCACCTGCAATTGTTTGAGAGATGACAACATTGAGATTGGGCCAGCTGGTCTGCACTGGAACAACAGGAAGAATGCGGACTCTTTGAAATAAAGGGCCTGAATGCTTTGATCCCCCCTGGATTAACAAGTTGGTAGCCCACCTGGTTCTGTGGAGTATGGCAAATGGAAGAAGAGAGGGTCATTGGATTTGCAACACAGTTTTGTTTTTGAAAAATGGCCATCGGTATGTGAAGCAGGTGTGTTAGGTTGCCTGCATGGAGCCCGATGGAGCCATGAGGATGAACTGTGGGTTGCAATGGAGACCCAAAGAATTCCAGGACTATGGATGGGTGCCAAGGCGAGCTGCCAGTACCGGATGACGTTTTCCCGGACTGTGAGTAGCCTAGCTGGAGGGGCGGAATTGAATCTCCAAGAGAACTTGTGTTATTGGTTAAGAATCATTGAGCTTGGAGTTAGATTGATGGTGCCCTGTTTGTTTTAAATCGTGTATTTTATTGGTCAATCTGTTTTTGCTGTGCCTCATGTTTTGCATTGTGAATGTTCTGTGCCATTATGGGTTTATTTTTGGTATTATGGCTCAGTTGAAAGCTGCGGGGACTTGAGTTGAGCTGAACATATTGTGTTTATATCTTGTATGATTATTAGTTTGTGGGGGCCAGGGGCGGAATGTCATGGTTTGATCCAGGTGTCCCCCACAAACAATTGAATATGTTCTGATAGATAGATCCTCAGCTGATGGCAATTTGGGTTTTACAACCTCGCTGAAGCTGTGTTGTTGGGGGTGGGCTTATGGGGGTTATAAGCCAGCTTCCCCTTGCCAGTGTTTGGCACACCTTCCTGCCGCTGTGTGCAGTGCTGTGGCAGAGGTGATGTCCAGCCCTCTGCTCATGCCATCATTTTCCCTGCCAGGATGGAGTCTCCCCTCGAGTCCGTAAGCCAAATAAACCCATTCCTCTACAAGCCACTTTTGTTTGGGTTCTTTTTGCGCAGCAACAAGAAAGCTGACCGCAACACTTGGATTAGAATTTCAAGGCCATCCTCAGTTCTATAGAAAGTTCACCATGACACGCCATGTAAAGAGGGGGGAGAGAGTGAGGGGGGAGGAAGAAGAGGAGGAGGAAGAAAAAGGAGAGAGTCTGACAGAGAAGAGAAGAAAGATAGGGAGGGAAGAAGAGAGAGAGGGAGAAGAAGGAAGATGAGGAAGAAGAAACAGAAGCAAGAAGGACATAAGAAAGAAAGATAAATAAAGAGGAAAGAAGAAAGAGGGGAAGAAAAATAGAGAGGGGAGGAGAGAGAAAGAGGAGAGAGGGAGGGAGGGAGTGAGTGAGGGAGGGAGGGAGAGGGAGAGAGAGAGAGAGACAGAGACAGAGACAGAGAGACAGAGAGACAGAGAGACAGAAAGAGAGACAGAGAGATCCATTCTCATAGGCCCAGGGCAGGGCATCCATCACTGCTGATGAGTTAATGAGATGCATAAATGAGTGGATGACTCCATTTTGGTAGAGGTCTTCCTCTGTCCAGAAGAAGGGAATTCCCGCAGGGATGCTGAGGATGATACTGCCTGGCCTTGGGCTTTCCTCTCTGAAATTTAAAAGTCCACGTGACTGCATGGAAAGAATCTAACAATGAAAAGAGAGCGTACCTTGGGGTCCCTGCTCTGTTCTCACCCGCTGTGTGATCTCAAGGTCAGAGGCTTTTCTTCAGGTGACAGTTCCTCCTTGAAAGTAGGAGTACATAGAATAACATATTTAAAGAATTTAAACATGGCCGGGCATGTGGTGGACACCTGTAATCCCAGCACTTGGGTGGCTGAGGTAGGAGGATCATCATGGGTTTGAGGCTAGCTTGGTCTATCCAGTGAGGCGCAGGTCAGATTAGACTAGAGAAAGACCCTGGTCTAAAAAACAACAACCCCAAGCAAAAAAAAAAAAAAGTTTAAAACTCAATAATTAAAACTCAATATTCTTTCTTGTTCTCAGTAGACATGTTCACATTTACTATGATATTAATTTTACATGTGTGGGAAAGCCCGACTTTCTACAGTTTATATGGTTTTGCAATTCATCTCTTACGCCCAAGCTATGGCTCACCTGTAAGCTTCATATGCAGTATGAATTCAGAACCCAACTCCTAATATGCTCAGGACTCTACTCTTTCATCATGGCTGCTTTTAACCACCTGTTTCAAACACCATAACCTGTTGCTGGGATTATATCAATAACCTTATTATTTCCACAGATTTCATATCTACCACATCTTCACCATAGAACCACACAGTGTGTATCTCCAGTGCACCTTTGATCATGTCAGAGGTAGACATTCTTACCAAGAATGCATTGCCCCAAGGTTCAAGAAACCCAGGTTCCCAAAGCACAGCCCTCTGTAACCGGCACACATAGACACACCTGGCTTTTTAATTTTTACACGCTGACACCTTTCCCCCATTTATAAGAATGGACTTATCTGTGTATAGTTTTGATGATTGTTTACATTTTGATAATTTTTAAATTATTAATAGCTCAACCCCTACTCATTCAGTAGATCTGGAGTTCAGTGAGAGACAGAGAAATTAGTGGAGTGTTGTGAGAGAAAGAAGAGTGATTATTAATTCATATGCATTAGTTATATTGTCCCAATATTCCTTGAAATACAATATTTGAAAACTTAAGATGTCAAAGCTGATAGGGGCTTGCTCAGGTCTGAACAAGGGGAAGCCAGGACTGCTGAGCTGCTCAGGACACAAGAATGAGTCTGAGTTCTATTACAAGAACAGTGGGAAGCTGCTGGGGAATTTTCAGGACTGCTCCATGTTTAGGATTGTTTCAGGAAGTAAGAAGATTAAGACAGAAGGACCCATGGAGATCAATTAGGATGCCATGGAACTTATTAGAGGTGGGAGAATGACCAGCCAGGCATGTGACAATGGAAAAGAGCAAACCACCTGAACCAAAGTCATTCCCCAAGTTAAATTTTCTGTCAGAATAAATAAGAAGAACTATACAAGAAAGGATAATTCAAAAGAATAATTCCAAATTTTTGTCTTGAGCATTTTGGGTAAAGTGTTCTCCAATCAGGAGATTTGGGGAAATAAGTTTTATAGATGTATGAAAGAGTGAGATTTTAGTTATATTCATTTGAATTTTGTATCCTGCATCCAAGAGATTTTGCTCTCTACCTATCACATTTCTAGATTAAAAGTAATTCTTGGATTTGTAAATTGAGGCTATTCTATCCCATTTATTGAATCACTTAAGTTTCTTATTTGGAAATTAAGTGCAGTATGAGTACCTTTCTTGTGAATTGTATTGTTGAGATTAATGAGTTATCACAATAAACAAGTGTCTAGCATAGATAAACCATCAGTGTGAATTATTGGTACTATTGGTAGTTTATACATTTGATCTTTATAATTTGCTTGGAAAATTCACATTCAATTTTTGACTTGTTTCTGATTAATACTTAGCTGTGTTGAAAACATTTTAGAGTGTTGTTCTATCTTCAAATGTGAGGTTATTGTTTGGAAATACATCTTTTTGTTCTATTTCATGTTTTTTTTTAGATACAATTTCCTGTAGCCCAGGCTAGCCTGAACTTGCTATGTAGCTGAGGCTGTCATTGAATTCCTGATCCTCCTATTTTAGCCTCTTGAGTGTTGAGATTACAGATGTGCATTACTGAACCTGTCTTTATTTTATCTTTGTCTCTTATCATTTTCTAGGAGATCATGTGATTGATTTGTCTATAGGTCTGAATTCCAATGAATATCATTGTGTTTCCTTCATATGTTGAAACTATCCCAGCTGGGATGGGACACTTTTATAATGCTAACTTTTTCTGCAAGACAGTATGTAACTGGTTCTGCAGCCTTGGGATCTTTCTGATTTCAAAGAAAGCCAACTTGATTCCAGCTCTAGTTGTTAAACTTTATTTTCAACATAGAAATGCAATGGTGTATTTTCCTTTTTATTCTATATTTTGATTCTTTTCTATGTCTCTTTGCTTATCTCCCTTTATCCATTTTGTCTCTTATCAATAAGAGGAGACTCTAAAGAGAACTATATACCAAATTCCCATGTCTAAAGACAGGTCTTCGTCATGCTAGGCTGATAGCCCAGGCTGCTATTAGCTATCCCCCCACCAATGCTTAATGGTCCATCACTAGAAAGTCTTAAGTTATTTCTCCTTTATCTTCTCATGCAACACACAGCCTTAAAATGGATGTGAACAATGCACTTGATGTGAACTCGAGCCAGATCTTCTCAAATCACATCGTCTTTCCTGGCTGATTGGTACAGTACCCTGAATCACTGAACTAGCTGCCAGTAGAAGGCTCTCTGTCATTCTTCTGGGTAGATGAGGCTTGTGTGTTTCAGCAGGTAAAGCATGAGTTTGGGTCTGCTTTGTTTTCAGGTTAGTTCCATTTATGAAAATTCTTCTCTAACCGTTGCAATAGATGACTGGTCTTCACCTCTGTGTTGTCTGACTTCATAGGCCTCAACTGGGAGCCTAGAAACCTTCTTAGAGAAGTTGTTTCCTTGGCCATTTTAAACTAAAAAAAAAACTCTGATGTTAATTTACATTTTAGTGTCTCCTTGTTGCCTCATTCCAAAAAACTTTTGTCAGATTTTGCATGCCATTTTAGGTCTCTATATTTTTTTTAGACTAAACATGTTTTCTGTATTATTTTAGGTCTTGAACTGCAATTTACATTATCTGAATTGTTTGTCTACTTAGATCACATTCTCTAGACAGTGTTCAACTCTTCTACTAGGCTGTGGATAAATAGGGTGATATACAAAATCTATTTATAAAATCTCTCTTTGGGCGAACCGAGTGCCTTTTGCAATTCATAGACTTTGAGCTTTGGATGTCTAACTTTGGAAAATCTAAATCACAAACATGAATGCTCTCCTAAAAACATACCAAGGAGCTGGAGAGATGGCTCAGTGGTTAAAGATCCAGAGATTATTAAGATCTCAACAACAAAGCAGACTCAAAACTCACCCACTATGACTCAGGGAACTGAGCGGCAGAGGGGGTGGAAAGAATGTAAGAGCCATGGTGGGGGAGATTATCCATAGACATTGCCCCCCATTAGCAACAACATACAAGGGGGAAGTTAAAAAAAAAAGAGAGAACAAAAACCTGGCTACCTCTAGTGCAGTTCATAACCCCCTATCCTATGGACAGATCCAGTATGTGCACTGAAGAAAGTCAGCTTGCAAAGCCTGACAGCCTGGGTTCAATGCCCCAGCACCCATGTAAAGCCAGGTGCACGAAGTAGCACATGCATCTGGAGTTCATTTGCAGTGACAAAGAGCCATGGCACACACACACTCTCTCTCTCATTCCCTCTCTTTTCAATCACTCCATCTCTCCTCGCAAATAAATAAAAATCTTGTCAAAATTACCAAGTTTACAGTGACATAAAACATGTACATATTCCATACTGTTTCTTATTTTCATTTTCAGTTCTAAAATTTTCTTGTAAGTTTGATGCCAGAAAATTCTTTTATGTTATTAGTCTTTCACTGTAATATCTGTAAATCCCATTGCCTTTGTCTTTTGGGTTTGTAGTACCAAAATGCTTTGGACTGGGTAATGTATAAATAACATGGATTCGTTTTTCACTGTTCTGGAGGCTGAGCAGTCCATGATCATGTTGTAGGCAGAAAAGGTCTGATGAAGGCCTTCCGCATCATAGATGATACCTTGCTGGGTCATTGCATGACATCTCAGGTTTCTCTGGTAAGACACTAATCACATTGACAAGGGCTCCACTCTCAGGATTGAATTGCTTCCTGAAGACCCACTTCTTAATACTATTTCATTGGTTCTCATATGTCACCATGAGTTTGGGGAGGGACACAGGCACTTAGACCATTGCACCTGCCCATGGTGTACCTTCCCTCTGTGTAAAAAAAGGAGAGGAGGTCTTTTTTCCTATTAACTATTGTGATGGTTAGGTTTTGTTGTCAACTTGACCTTTTTTAGTAACTCTTGGGTGGGTCTCTGAGGATGTTTACAGGAAGGCAGCCTCTCAGTAGGGGACAGGATGTAAAGAAACTCAAAGAAGCTAGAAGTAAACATCCTTTCCTGTGTGGTCCATGCAGGAAGGAAATTCCAGAGACTCGGGAAGCCATGAAGTCTGGGGAAGGGTTGTAAGATCCCACCCTAAGCCTATATAAAGGGGAAGAAATTCTCTCCTTTGCTTCCCCTGCCTGTTTGCTCTTCTGTGTGTGTGGCGTAGGTGATGGGTTTTTCTCTCTGCTCGGACCTGTGAAAGGGGAACAGCCTCTTTAGCATTCTGGAACTTCCCCTGTATCTAGAGCTACAAATAAATCCTTTCCTCCCATAAACTGTGCCTGGTTTGAAGATTCATCCCAGCAGCGTGTGGCTGACTACAACAATCATGATCATTCAAACTAGGCAATCTGGTCCACTCAGTGCTTTCCAAAACAACAACAATAACAACAACCCCCCAACCAATCAAGGTGTTGTCTCCAGAAACAAAGTCATAAAAACGGGCAGGGCTGAGGGAGGAGTAGATCCCAATCAGAAGGTTGAAAATAAAGAAGAGTGGCCCTAGAGAGGAATGTTCTCTCTCTTTTCTTTCTGTCTTCTTTCACACTGCCACACCTCTTACTTCCATCTAATTAAAGACATATGCATTGTTGGCACCTCAGAAAGTTTATTCAGGAATTTTTCCTCTTCTAAAAATTCTGTGCCAAGTGTCTTCATTTCTTTTTTTTTCAGCCTAAAAATTATGTAGGCTTATGTCAGTGCCCATCTTCTTAATATTCACTCTTCTTTCCTTTAACAGATATTTAGCAGCCATTTGTAAAGCCTGAATGAATCCTTAGATTGGAAGCATAAAGGTGGTTGAGATACCATGGTTGAATTGGACGACTTAATGTTTATAAATTTTGGGTAGTGCTGAGGATGGAACCCAAGGCTGTCATCATTCTAGGCAAGTGTTCCACCATTGAGTTGAACTCTAGCATGAGAGCATTATATCTTTTTAAAATATCTTTATTATGAATAAGTTTATACATTGTATGGGCAAATCTTGTGAATGTGTCCCCGTTTCCCTCCTCTCTGTCCCCTACCCACTGGGGTCCTTCCTCGGTGCACATACTGGATCTATCCAAAGGTTAAGGGGTTATGAACTGCACCAGAGGTAGCCAGTTTTTCTTTCTTTTTTTTCTTCCCCTTTCGTGTGTTGTTACTGAGGGAGGCAATGTCTCTGGATATTCTCCCCACCATGGCTCTTACATTCTTTCCGCCCCCTCTTCTGCTCAGTTCCATGAGCCATGGTGGGTGAGTTTTGAATCTGCTTTGTTGTTGAGATCTTAAGAATCTCTGGCTCTTTGCCCTGGGTTGGGTTAGGTATTGTTAGTGTGTGTCTCCATTGACCTTTCATGGGTTATCAGACTTGCTGTGGTGATTAGTCTCCTGTTTGTCTCATCTCTTTCTCATAGGTTTCATTTGAACCCTGTGTGAAGACTAGGTGTGGTTAGTCTCCTGCCAGGATGTCACCTTCATCCAATGTCTTGTTGATGGAATTGAACTGTCCTCGGCTCTCTCGATGCCTTCCGAAAAATACAAACAGAATCTCCATTGGAGAGTGAGATCACTATAGGTTAAAAGAGACAACATTGCTATTTTAGTTAGCTCCTAATGGGTGTAGCCTCTCTGTAGCTCTCTGGTAGAGCATTACATCCTTAATTGAGAACAAACATATTAAAAGTTAATACAATCACCCATATAATAAGAAATGTAATTGTGTGTAGACATAGATATTGATTACTGTGAGACACAAAAACAGATGGTTCATGATATTAGACTAGATACAGATTGTGATCATGAAGTGTGATGAGCAAATCCAGGCCTTGTCTATAGCTTTTCACACCACACTATTTTGCATGGGTGTGTGCTGCTGTATTTCAGTGATTCATACTTATAAAATAAATTGCCTGAGTGCTTTTCATAGTGATTATTGAAGAAAATGGTATACTCAGCTCTGAGTGTACCAGATGCAAATGCTGACAGGTTCCTTCCTCCGCCTGCAGCAGGCTTTTAGTGTTTGAGGAAACACTACATAGCTGAGATTCTTAAAAGGTTGGGCTATGAAATTAATCCATATTTCTCTTTAAAAAATTCTCCAAAACACAAAGGATTTTTAAAACGAAATAGGAAAGCATGCAGCCATTTCTGCAGCCATCAGGACACGAATGCTTTGAACTTCATAAAGCACACCGCCGTTTCCTCATCTTCTAAGCCCAACATTATGAGAAAACCTGGGAAACAATAATTTTTTAGTGTGGATGTTTAATTAGCTAAAATTAACCTTATAACTTCATTGAAAACTTCCTCTGAAAATGCACCCTAGAGTACCTATTGCAGTTTTGTCATACTGGAAAATAACTTTACTTCCTCTAACCCCCCACAGCCCCCACCCCCACACACCCAGGGTTGCTAAAGTAGGAACAGAAATTACGGTGGCCCACCATCATGGAGAGCAAAGAGGTCCTCTCCCTCGGTGTAATGCAGGCCTCCAATGACTCCAGCTTCTTTTCACCCTTGTTTAAGTATAGCTCAGGAGCTCATGCTAGGTGGGGTTGTTGCTAAATGCCATGCACGATTTTCCACCAAGAGCTTGTGGGACACCCAAGTAGGCCACCAGGGTGTTGAGAAGAACCAGAAAAACAAAGGTATGAGGCCTCTCCGCCCACTCCACCCTCCAATTGCAGGGTTATCAAACCAGAGGCCTTAGCAAGCTGGGGGAAGAAGGATTTGGGGTTTGGAGGAGAGAAAAACAGAAGTGTGGGAAGCAACATGACAGAAAACGGATCCTGTTAAATGCCCAGAACAAGTTCAAGGCTTTCAAAAGATCTTCTGTCAAAAAATTAATATATAGAGTGTTTTGCTTTCCATGAAAAACTCATGAAACAAAACCTAGGAATTTCTCCCAGCAAAGGCAGGGGCTGGGCGTTTCCACTTCTGAGCCAGCTGAATGAGAGACAAGTCATGCAGAATATTGCTTGGGAACATGGGGAGAGCATACGCCTGGTCAGCTAGGTCATCTTTGCAAGCAGATCTGGGTTTTAAAATGTTATACAAAAAGCTAAGCCAATAATGAATCAAAATCATAAAATCCTTACAGTAAGCTCTTGAGGAGGAAGTGGGCATTGTCTGGTAAGAGGGGCCGTGAATGGAAGGGGAGGAAACCAAACCCCATGAAAAATTGATCAGACCTGCAACTCCCGGTCCCAGTCATTGGATCCTTACCACACTGAGCTGTTGATCAAAGAGACCGATGAGGTCCCCCAACAAGACAGGATTCTGTCAAAGCTCTTCAATACCCACCCCAGGCCAAAGGTGAGATTCTACTGCTGAAGAAACCACAGAAAGACATCAAACAACACCAAGAGACCATTCGAGATCCAGAATGGCTCCAGATGGTAGCAAGTGCAGTGCTGGAAGGCACTATATAAGCTGCCAGGGGAAATTGGTCAGTGATATTCAGAGAAAGCAGAGACTACTGATATATAATGCAGACTGTGGCCATGAGAAGGCTGAACACACGGCCTTCTGGAAGAAATCAGCAAGCCAAGAAGTGATCACTTGTTCAATAGAGGCGCCAAAACTTCCAGGGGGCGGGTAATCAACAGTGTTTAAATTAGCCAAGAAATCCACTCAGTGACAAGGAACCCTTAACTGGAATTGGGACTCAGGGCAAAACCCTATGGGATCCAAAAACTTGGGCTCCAAAGAGAAATCCCCATTACCAGAGAACTACAGAGAGGCTAATCTCAATAGAATCTTGCCAAAATAGAAATGTGCATCTCATTTAATCTATACTGATCTCACTTTCCAATGGAGATTCTGTTTGTATTTTTCAGAAGGCAGTGAGAGAGCTGTGGTCATTCCAACTCCACCAATGAGCCACAGGTGGATGGCTGACATCCCAGTAAGAGATGAACCACCCCAGGCCTATTGTGTAGGCCCTAAATAAAACCCTTAAGAGAGTTACAGGGTAGCAAGAGATCTACTACCACAGCTAATCATTCAACCCAGGGTAAGTCAGCGAGACAGACACCAGCGATTTCCAACACAACCTGAAGCAGAAGCACAGAGGCCCTTAAGTTCTCAACAAGAAAGCAGACTCAGCACAGAGACATCTGCACAACCATGTTTACAGCGGCTCAATTCATAATAGCTAGGAATTGGAACCAACCTAAATGCCCATTGCTAGACAAATGGATATAAAAAATGTGGTACATATACACCATGGAATTCTACTCAGCAATTAGGAAAATGATCTAATGAAATTCAAAGAAAAATGGATGGACTTGGAACAGATCATACTCAGTGAACTCACACAAGAACAGAGAGACAAGCGCCACATATTCTCCCTTATCTGTGGCCCCTAATCAGGTTAAACTGAACTGTAAGTAAACATGACTAGTGATTCAGGTGAAAGGGGACAGAAGGAAATGGGGTAGGGGTGGAAGCAACAGAGGGGGAAGATGTACACAAACCTAAACTAACAATAATCTGACTCTATAGAATCCTATCTTCTGTACAAAAAGTTATGGAGGTAGATAGGGCCCCAAAGGGGGTGTGTGGAAGCCTACCTATGGTACAAAGGATGATGACCTCTGGCTCCCTGACCCAGTAAGTAGTTACCTCCCACAATGAGCTGTTGATAAGAATGACCCACATGGTCCATAAAATAAGACAAACTTTTGTCACAGCCCTTGAATACCCACCTCAGGCAAAAGATAAGACCCTATTGCTGAAAATTCCACAGACTGATGTCACACAACAAGAGACCCTGCTGAATCCAGAAACGAAATCAGCTCCCAGAAGGGCAGCCTGGGTAATGCTGGAAGGTGTTGCACGAGGGGAACCAGACCAATGATACCCTGAGTGGGCAGGAGGCAACTTCAAGTTACACCAACCGATGGCCTGAGAGTGCAGAACACACTGCTATATGGCACAGACAAGCAAGTCAAGAAGTGCCCATCTGTGCAATAGTGGTGCCCAACCAAGGTGGGTAATCAACAGCTGGCTATTTGGCTATGAGATCTGCTCAGAGGCAAGGAACCCCTGACTGGTAAGGGGACCCAGGGCTACCCTGAATGGGGACCAAGAACCCCCCATCTACATGGGAAAGTCCTCACTAACCATAGGTCTTCAGAAAGGCCACACCCTCCAAACGCTCACCAACCTAGCAATATTTGTCTCCATTGACCAATAATAATCTCACTCTCCGCTGGAGACTCTGTATTTTTCAGAAAGCAATGAGAACCAGGGACAACTGATTCCAAAGGGACCTGATTTGACAGGGGACACCCAAGCAGGAGATGATCCATGTAGAGCCCTAACACCTAAGGAAGGACAATGGAGAGAGGCACCAAGGGTGTCCAAAATTGTCCAAAACACAAATTTAGAGACTCTTACAAACCTAATAACTATGCAAAATTTATATTCACCCACTATGACTCAGGGAAATTTGCGGAAGAGGGGGCGGAAAGAATGTAAAATTCATGGGGGGAGAATAACTAATGCATAAAAGGAAATGTCATCATGGCTTTATCTAATAACCTATGATACTGAGAATATTGTTGTGTTAATATATATAATTTTAAGCCAATAAAAACATTAAAAAAAACCTCACCCACCATGACTCGGGGAACTGAGCAGAAGAGGGGCAGAAAGAATGTAAGAGCCATGGTGGGGGAGGATATCCAGAGACATGGCCCCCCTCAGTAACAACACACAAAGGGGGGGACCTGGCTGCCTCCTGTGCTATCCATAACCCTCTACCCCATGGATTGATCCAGTGTGCCCACTGAGGAGGATACCCAGTGGTTTGGGGACAGGGAGGAGGGATATGGGGATATCAACACAATGTTTGCTAGTACACTATCGAATTTTGGATAATAAATATTTTTTTAAATGTTGTACATATGTAGCGAGCTCTCCTGTGCATTCAGGGATGCTCTCACAAGCTTGGCCTAAAATTGGGGGAGAAGGTTTGCAGGGCTGTGTTTCTTCCTTATCTACAAACCTGGTAGATGTGCTCAGTGCTCAGTGCTCAGAACAAAAGTGAGTTCAGCTTAACAAATCTGCATGGCTGTAGAATTTCCTGGAATGACGTCCTCCAATACATCTTGGGCATACCCTGGTTTGTTAGATGGTGTGGTCCCTTCCTCAGGAACAGCCAGCCTGAATCATGTAATATTATCTACCATCTTTCTTTCCCAGCCTTCCCAGGGGAGATGAAGTAGCTCATTTCAAACACCCTGGAGGGAACTAATTGTGTGATTTGGTCGTTGCATGGGGATAGATGGACAGTTCACAGAGGGGAACTTGCAAAGTACCCAGAGAGAATATTTTCAAAGCCTTCCACCAGGCATGCCTTCATTCACTGGGAAGCCTCTCTCTGAGCCACGGAGCCTGGGCATCTTACCAGAGGTTGGAGATAATCAAGGCACCATTTGTGGGAACAAGAAGTTACGAAAACACATTGAGCTTTTTAACTTTATGTTCTGATTCCTCTGATTGTTAAGGGCCATTCTGCATTTAAAAAAAATCCCTTTTGTGCGTCTCTGCCCAACCACTTTTCACCCATTCAACTTCCTGTTCCTCTCTTACATCCAGTTCTTTGTATGACTTGGCACCTCTTCCTACCTTCACATGTCCAGAATCCTTTCTGAACAAATATTTTATTGAACTTCCTAAAAATACACAGGTAGAATGAACAACGTGGCCATATCGATAAAAGCAGTGCAGTGCTCATATTTAATAGACGTGTAGGTATACGTCGGATTGTTTCTGTGTCGTGATTCTAACTGGTGTTAAAAATGGCATTTAAACAGAATAAACTCATGGTACTTTCCACTTGATTTTCTCAACACCAATTCCCATAGTAATAGGTTTTTGAGGTTAAAGACAGTTTGTACTGCCATAATATGATGGTGAAATTGCTCAAATATTCCCTGGTATTAGAAGCAAATCGCATGACAAAAAGAATGGCTTCAATGGGAAAGATATGGTTAAGAGTTAGAGAAACAACAAAGTTAACTCTTTAGTAGTAATGTGAATAAATATTTGAGTGAATGCTTAAAAAGAAACTGAAAAGTTCTTAGATATTAAACCTAACATGCGTTGAGCAGAGCCACTGTTTGAAGACATCTATTTTTTATTATTAACTGCTATCCCTAATCCAACATCTTTTTCTCATGTAAATTTTTGTCACTCAAGCAAAAAGCTACTAACCCAAGTATTCCTGTCTTTAGGTCTAGTTTATTTCTCTCCAAAAAGTACATGTGTTGACCTATAGCATCCAAGGTAATAACATCATTAGGCCTTCAGGAAGTGCCCAAGAAGGCATTGGTGTCCTTATAAAAAAGGATTGGCAATCCTCTTCCCATCCCAGCAAGTGAGGACACAGGAAAGCAGAGAAGAAATCTAAACTAGATACCAGATCTCCTGGTACCTTGAACTTGTACTGCCCAGCTTTCAGGCAATCAGTGAGCAATCAGTTTCTGCTATTTATAATTTGTCATGGCAGCCCACACAGATAAGGGAATTGGGGTGACTCTTCATTATCTGAGGGCTAATTCCTGTTCACAATTGTGCTGTTACCTGAAGCAATTTTGTGAAAGCATCCGATGGTTCTTCATCAATTTCATTATATTTCACTAGTCTTAAGGAAAGCTCTATTGCATTTCGAGATGCAAAATCTAAGTGAGTTAAAATTAAACGTAAGCTGAGTTTGAACCAAAACAAGCAGTCTTTTTGAGGTTGAAATATTATCCAACTGTTGACGTTCACTGAGAATCTTTGATTCTTTTGCAATGCTACAAACTACAGAGACAGGAGCCAAAAATGGTCTTTTCTAAGGAATGCTCCATCCTTCTCCTGGGACATTTATTTTTGTTGCGTTTCTGTCTAATGGGATCAAAACACTAACTTTGTATTTGCCTGTTTGTAATTGTTTATAACTGCACATTAAAAAAAATAATGGAACTTAATGACCATGCCTCAAATCATGACGATCAGGGTTAGCCTTTTAAGTATATTTTCCAGTAAGTCACAGTCCTGCGAGGAAGCTGTAGAATGAACAAAGATGAACCAGGTATTACTAAATAGCTTTTCCACAGAAGGCAAAACTGAGTTAAGGAAAAGCAGGCAAAATTCCTTTTCTCCCCCCTCCTAACTAAAGAGACTAGTTCCCTTGCCAAGTGAAAACTCAAAAGTCCCAAGAAATACCCGAAACACAGAAAAATAAGCTTCAAGGATGAATGCCTCTCCTTTTTCTAGTTGGTCTGAGGCCGACTGACAGCACCAGGTGGCAACCCTCGGGAGCTGCCTGCTGCAGATGCCCTACCTGACAGCCAAAAGCTGGCAGGAATTAACCAGAACCATGTGCTTCCTGCGGAGGGTCAGCAGGTGGGACCTACTGAGCCGGCGCCTCCTGTGTGGTCATCTGGGCCGCCCTCCTCGTGGGCACCCAGGGCCCGGAACAAGACATTTTCTCAGCTCTGTGCTGGAAACTGGTCAAGAGCAATTACCCTGAATGTCATTGCGGAATGGATGACTTAGAGGTTCCACGCAAATTGAATTTTGAGGCCAGCCTGAAATTACATTAGATTTGGGGGCTTTGACAAAAGCCTACTCCAATCCCCTTGCAGTCTCTAAGGACCATCTTTCTTTAATCATTCACTAATGTTTTTATGGTTAGATCACTGATGAATGGATGACGTAAATCTCTGCTTCCTCCTCTTTTTAGTACTGTACATAATGTTTTATTAATTTATTCTTTTTTGGATGCTTCCAAGATAGTAGGAAATATGAAGCTGATTTCTAAACCTCGAGAATTGATAGTTCTATTTCTGTGGTGTGTTATAAATGGCAAACACAAAAAGCTATGCCTACAATGTGATAACACAGGAGGTGCTGTGATTTTTTCTTCTTTTCTTTTTGCTGCTGCTTGTAAGTCTAAACTCTTACAAACAGAGAGAAACTGAGATAATGAAACACATTTGACTCATGAGAAAAATAGGAACTTTCCCCTGAGGGCAGGAAGTACAAATGCCCATGTTCAGATTGATAACATCCTGTCTTAGATAATTACTTCATTTTTCTCAGTCGACTACTAAAGTAATAAGCTGTGAATCTCAGAAAATTGTTTAAGGTATAATAAAGTCAGAAGTCTTCCTTCCATCTCTCTCTCTCTCTCTCTCTCCAAACATTGGAGTTCATCTAAGGATAAACCAGTATATTTGTTAGGTTATAGGTATTATCTGTGATAAATTATCAAGTCAGCCATCCTGTCAATGGAAGATATTTTTTTTTCCATTTTCTAATCACATAAGCTATTTTTAAAATCATAGTAAGGAAAACACATTCCTCTGATCAGAAGAATGAGTTGAGAATATTCTCAATGCAGGTGATGAGATGAGCGGTTCGTTTGGACTCTGAGGCTAGGCGAAGAAGACGTAGATGACAAGTAACAGGAACTAGTGGCAGACCATTTGCCAAACTAACGTTTCAGCAAGAAAGTATAATTCTTGTAAAACATAAGGTAAGATGTATTTCACTTTTATGATCCATTCTTTTAAGTGACATTTATTGTGTCATTCTAGAATGTGGCAGGTCTGGTGTGAAACACTCTAGAGAAATAATCATAGTTCTTGGCCTTAATCAGATTATTGTTGAGGATATAGCTATAGCAAATGGAATTTCCATGCATTCTTTTAAAAAAGTTTTTAAAATGTATTGGCAAGGATGGAAAGAGAAAGAGAGAAGAGAGAGAAAGAATGGGCATTCCAGGGCCTCTTGTCACTGCACATGAACCCCAGATGCATGTGCCACTTTGTGCACCTGGCTTTATTGTAGGTCCTGGGGAATCAAACCCAGGTCGTCAAGCTTTGAAAGCAAGCACTTTAACTGCTGAGCCATCTCCCCAACCCTTCATGCATTCATTTACTTCAGTTTTGCCTGATTTTAAGCTTTACACTAAAGGAATCATAAAGAATGTACTCATTTATATCTGACTAACTATGACAGCCATCCATATTGTGTAACCATGCCTTGTTCATTCTGTATGACATGCCATATTTTATTAGAGTACACACTACAATGCATCTATTCTTCTGGAATGGGATTTAAATCATTTTTGGACCTTTATTAGCACAAAACTCTAACCAAGTGAACTAACGATCCAGATTATTTGGACCTTTCTAAATACTGCCTCTGTGAACATTACATGTCTCTTGGTAAACACAAATACTCAGATCTACGAATGAAATTTCTGGCTCAGAAGGAAGACATTTCCTCAATTCTCAGTGTCTCCGAGATAGTGCCTATCAGTTTGCTCAAGTGTCCTTAGCAGAGACTATGTGAACACAATCTCTGTGTGAGATGCTTTAGCCCCAGTCCTCACTGACACTTGGCATTGTCTGTCTTCTCTACTTCAATAGTTCTCTTAGCCACGTAGGAGTCTCTCATTGTACCTTTGCTTATGAAAGACATATAAAAGCAAAGATGTCTTTCGATAGGAAGCTTAATAAAGGCAAGGATGTGTTCCCATGGGCACTGTCCTGAATAGAAACCTGGAATATTTGAGAAAGAAGGAGATGCAGTGATGGCATCTGTAAGTCTGTAGGAGTTTGAGTACTTCTGTAATGCACTAAGGACCTGAAGCATCTCCCACTTACACCTTTTTCCCTCATCTCTTCATCCTGTCTCCCTTCCCTTCTCCATAGACTCCCTCATCCTTTGGGAACAAGATTCAAGGGGATAGCAATCATAAGAATTAGCGTGTTATTATTCTAGACACCATTAAAAAAGAATGTAAAGGTACATATCTCTTCTTCCTTTTATTTATTTTTTGCTCTTTTTTCATGGTAGAGTCTCACTCTAGCCCAGGCTGACCTGACTCACTCTGTAGTTACAGGCTGGCCTGGAAGTCACAGTGATCCTCCTACTTCTGCCTCTGAAGTGCTGGGGTTTAAGGCATGTGTCACCCTACCTGGCTTTAGGTGTGTGCCTTTGAATACTTACAATCTCATGATTTAAATGGTGTTGTTTACTCCATTTTACATGTGAGAAGAATGGGGCATAGCAAGGGTAACTCATCAGACTGTACAGGAAGTCAGGATGGCTGAATTAATTTTGACAGACTCCAAATCAAGAGCTGTCTTTATGCTGCCCTGCACCAGGTTCCAGTTTACATCTTTCTCTCTAGAGTGCCTTTGCACTTCCAGTAGAAATAGATTACAGATGTCAAGTTTGGGGATAAATACCTTCACCTGAAAAAGAAAATCTCACAAGCCTGCCATGGCTCAAGGGGCAAGGAGATGGAAATGTACATGTTACATATAAAATTAAAAAAAAAAGTCTATCAGATTTGTGGGTGTGTGTATGTCACTACCTTTATTTGTTTCTCTTCCTAATGTGGCCATATTGAATAAATCTCATTTTCTCTCTTTTTCAAAAGAAAGCTCCACAAATACCAAGACATATGTTGGGCATGTATCTGGGCTATTGTTAGACGTTGTGAGGCACGTAGGAGAGTTTAAATAAAAGCAGAGAACTTCCAAATTTCTCTTCCATTATCATCATTTGATTTTTGCTAGAATCAACTGAGAAGAGAATTTAGGACCATAAAGTGTAGTGAGTTGTTTTGCTAACGTGGAAGTCAAGGTCAAATGGTGTGTTCATGCCAAAGCAGAAACTGAGCCCACATCATTATCTGTGGGTTTCCTCATGACTTTGGAGCCTAAGGCACAGAGAGGAATTTGAGTAGAAGGTAAAAATATGAAATGAGTACAATTCTAGGCAAACCAAGCCAAAAGTCCTCCAAGTTATTATAGGCATGAAAGAAGATAGTAACTGAGCCAAAGCCACCTATGCTGGTTTTAAGTTTGCATTTGTTATGGGGTATTTTAAAGCGTTTTCTCACAAGTTTATGGTCTACTTTTCTGATGGGGGTGGTCAGCAATTGTACTTTTAGTGGTATCAATGCATGGATCCCTTTATTTAAAAAAAAAACAAATTTAGTACATGAACTTAAATATATTAAGTTTGACTTAATATAAGTAACCAAAACACAAAATAGTGCGATCTTATTGTTTTATGAGTTATAAAAGCCAGTGTTTTAGATTACCGACTCGAAAAATCCAAAGAAGAATCTGTTTTTGGTGACTTTTATGCCATCCGGTGGACAACTCTGATTTTCCTAACACCAGAAAAGAAAACAGGTCAATTTCCATGTGACACCATGCCGATCAGTGTTGACATGAAAAGTCCATTAAGTATTTCACTGCCACCCAGCATGTAAACACCTATGTCATATGTTACTTCCAAACTGACATCTGCAGTGTTGGCAGAGAGGGCAGGGTCAAAGCTGAAATGTGGATGGAGATTGCTCACTCTACCACAGTGATATTCTCTGTTTTCTTATAAGGACTCACTGTTCTGGAATTAGGAGAGCAAATCTTCCCATACTCTTCCTACATTTTCCAAATTACTTATAGACTGTCTGATCTTGATATGCGGTCTTTATCACAATTATGTATATTCATAAAAGGAGTCCTGGGCATCACCCACTCCTCTTTTAGATTTGAGACTCTCTTAGGTGTTCATGAGTCATGAAGTCATTTAGGAAAGTGTAACCAGCATTTTAAAACACGGAACTGAGAAGACAGTTCAGTTTGTGACATGTTTGTCTAGCCAACATGAGGACCTCAGCTCAACCCCACATAAAATTCCAGATGTAATAACTGTGTGTAGTAACTGTCCCAGTACTGGGGAAACAGAGACAGGATGACCCCTGGGGATCACACACACATATTCACTTATACACACAGGAACACACCACACACACACACACACACACACACACACACACACACACACACAAGCAGAAATAGTTAAAATGGAATAGACTTAACTAAAAACAAGGCATAATGTGTCCCAATGGTTCATGACATTTGTTTCAGTCAAATGACTTTGGAGTGCTGTGAGCTAAGTCCCGATGTGAAAATGTATTTCTTACTGTGTTTTGATCTGTATCTGTTATTTGCTTTTTGCCCTATGACTCCAAATCCACCTCTCTGGTATCCTGGGGGGGGGGTGGTGGTCAAGGTTGAGGCCACATGGCTTTGTCGTGGAGAGAGAAGGAGGAAAAGAAAAATAAATGGATCTGATACACCACTGGAGCAAGAAAGGAGGGATGAGGCGGCCGCCACGGGAAAGTCGAAGGAAGTCTAAAGCTGATGTTTCTACAGCAGGGTTATGTGATATGCCCCATTCGTCATCTGCTCAAGAAAAGTCAATAAAATCCCCTGTGTTTGTGCGTGGCTTTCTTTCGTGTGAACATCACTGGCAATAGACTAAGACTGACTTACAGGCAGGTGCAACGTGTTCTGAGTGGTTTTCTTGTTGTTAGAAAGTCCATACCTACGATTAGCTAAACATTCATCTAAAATTAACGACAATCAGTGAGACTCGTTAACTTTAATTAGTCAAGAATGTATTGCAAAAATAACATTTCTCAACTGTTGCTTGGTGAAGTCATTCTTCTCACTAATTCCCCCATGATTTCAAGTATTCTTCAAAAAAGTCACCATTTAGTCCTAAACTTTAAAATGTACATTCATTTGTAACACTCTCTGCAGCTTCATGGTTACCTGTAGACAGTTATGCACATATTTTATAAGTATTTTACTATAAATAATTAGAAGTGTATATTTATCTATATGCATGCAACTATAAGGTTATATTTAGAACTTTAAATCTATATTATAAAATAACATAAACTATATGCTAATATAGTATACATTATGTATACTATATTAGTATATATTACATACACTATCATTATATATATAAACTATATAAAACTTATTCTAGACATCCAGCTTTAGTGCCAGCTGAAAATTTGTGCTTTTTTTTCTTAGGGAGCTTGGCTATTTTTTCTCAGGTTATACATGCTTATTGAAATATTTATTAAAAAATATGAAAAGTTCTAAAGTCACTTAGAGTCATCCCAATCTATGCCCAGATAAGCAGTGATAAAAACGCATCTTTTCTTTCAAATTCTTTCCTCTGTGGGAATATGAGGGCATATTCTATTTTTGCTATGCTGCCTGTATTCAATCTCCCCTTCTTCCTTCTCAGCCCCATGACTTGGCTGCAATCTACCTGTGTGGTCCTGAGTCAGGAGCAAAGAGATGGCATACCCTCACACAAGACAGACCCATCAGGAGTGCACAGCAATTGCTGTTTGCAGGTCTCTTTCCCAGACATCTCAAGTGAGGTTATAGAAATCGGTAGGGTGGGCCTTACCTGTGAATGAGAGCGATGCCTCAGAAGTAGATAAGGACATGGTATGGGGTATGGGGTTTTGGGGCAGCCTTTGGTTTATGAACCAAGTGTTGTATAAGGCTAGCTTTACCCTGAATGGCTTATTTATGTTATGATACCCATCCATGCCCTACTGTGCTCGAGACAGATTGCTGTACTGTTCCGTTCCTATATTTGTAATACCTTCCAATAAGCTCTCTCTCTTTCAATTTCTCTCTCTCCTGTGTGTGTGTGTGTGTGTGTGTGTGTGTGTGTGGTGTGTTTATGTGTGCAAGCATGTAGGAGGGAGTATTCCAGGCATCATGTCTAAAGTCTGACAAAAGCACTCATATGCTAAATATGAAGTTTATTTGTATCTTGCTTCTTCTTTCCAGGAATGTTAGGAATAATTTCTGGTACACTTAAATCCTCAAAAACATGCTCGTGCCACACAAGGAGGAGTTATATATAATATAACTTTGTTATATCACCTACTGTTCAGGCGGGGCCCTTAAAGAGCTGTCAAAATACTTGTGCCACCTTTCTCGACCTCTGCTTACAAGAGTGCATGGTTCCCTTGTCCCTAATGTCCTTTTCTCTGCCTCCCTCCTTCTTTATGAACCTATAATTTTTATAGACCTGAGATAAGTCTGTCATGTTCTATCCATCAAGTAATTCTCCCTCGTTTGCTTAAAAGTACCATTTGCTTCAAGAAGCTTGACCTAAATAAAAACATGACTCAAAACTCCCCTTTACGGTGGCACTGACCATCTGTCTTTGCCAAGTCATCCAAAGCAAATGGTTTCTTATTTGAAAGTAGGAAAGTCGGTCTGGTGAGCGCCTTCTCCTTGCCAGTGTTAATACATGGCTTTCCATCAAGATCCTACAATAGCAAGCCTGTGATTCGTTAGGATGGCTAGGCTGATGATTCTCACCATTAATTCATTTCTCAGGATGCTTTATGACTTCCAGAGGCAGCTTATTGAAAGGCACATCGATTCACTCTCCTTGCAGAGCAGACGTGGAGGACTCCAGAAACCAACTCAGAGCCCGGGAATGTTGCAAATTGATGCTGTTTCCTTTGCTGCAGGAAGTTTGAACTGAAAGATTTGCAGCGTTCAATGGGTGTGATTCTTTATGTTGGCAGACAGCTCAGGAAGGTGATGATCATCCAAGCTGCATTTTCTGACTTTTCTCTCAGAAGTCTGCTTTACAGGAAGGCAGCCGACATCCTAGGTTTCTATGAAGTCCTTTTCCTGTCTTCGCTGAGGACAGATTTCAATGTTAACTGTGACATGTCCTTTTTGGGAGCGTGTTTGCATCATCTCTTTCTAAGTGGACCTCGTTTGTGATTAGTAAAGCAGAGATATGTACTCCATGGATTGTCCATGAAATCTAAGGGACACAAACATAATATTTAGGATCAATAAAACATCAAGACTCTGTGAGTTGATACAGAGGATGGGGAATCTATAATGGTCCGGAAGCATTTCAAATGATCTAGAAAAGGAATGAGAGCTACTTTCAGTTTATTAAGCAGGTAACTTAAGATTGATCATAAACCATACTCTTCAATATAAAATCAAGCTTCACCTTATTGGAGCTCCTCTCGAAGCACAAACCAAATTTGGATTGACCAGAACATATTCTTGATTTATCAAATTGGTGAATTAATTTGTATATAGAATGATTTCTGTCATAATATTGACATTCATTTGTATTTCTGCCTTAAATTAAAAAAAAACAAATTTAGGGAATATTAAATTTATTTTTTAATTTTAACTTATTTGTAAGCAGAGAGGGAGAGAAAGAGAGAGAGATAGATAGATAGATAGATAGAGAGAGAGAGAGAGAGAGAGAGAGAGAGAGAGAGAGAGAGAGAAACAGAGAGAATGGGTGTGTCAGGGCTTCCAGCCACTGCACAAGAACTCCAGATGCATCTGGCTTTACGTGGGCACTGGGGAATCAAACCCAGGTTATTAGGCTTTGCAAGCAAGCACCTTAATGGTTGAGCTATCTCTTCAGCACGTAATGTTCCATTTTTGTATCCACAATTGCTAAGCATTCACCTTATATATTTACAAAGATTTACTTTTTTGCATTATGTGCTCATCAAACTGCCTACATCTAGTTTCTGTACTTTCCCTTGTTCTAATTCTTGTTTCATTCTACCAAGAGATAAGCTTTAAAGAAGGCAAGGCCAGTACCAGTTTGGTTCAGTACTTGGAGCAGTGCCTGGCACACAGTAGGCCCTCTGCAAAGACAGAGTGAATAAATGCTGTCATGATGACAATCAAGGGGTGTACTAGTTATTGTTTTCCTGCTGTAATGGGTTCTCATAAATTCAATAGCTTCTGACAATGCTAACTTATTACCTTCAATTTCTTTAGGTCATGAACCTAAAAAGGAGGCATCAATGGGTCATGTTCAATGTATAAGCCCACTGCATTCCTTTCTGAAGGTCCTGGGAATAATCAATCAGGTGTCAGAATTCTGTCCCTTGTGGTCATAGGACTAAAGTCCCCTGTAACAGTTACTTTCTCATTGCTGGAAGCAAACACTCAATGGGAAGCAGTTTAGGGGAGGGAAAGAGTTTATTTTTGGATTATAGTTTTTAGGGGAAACTTCATCATGGTGGGGAAAGCAAGGCAGTCTAGGACCCCAGGGCATCACATCTTGTCACAGCATCAGGAAGGATTTCATCCCAGTGAGCTAACCCTGAACACCCAGTGGGTTGGGCTAATAAGCCTCAAGGTCAGCCCCTAGGGACATATTTCCCCCAGAAGGCTCCACCTCCCAAGACTCAACAAATTTCCTCTAGCTGGGAACCCAGTATTCTAAACACATGAGCCTATTGGAGACATTTCATTCAAACCACCACACACCACTGTTCCCTGCTGGCTATGAGCTGAAATTTCCCTGCTTCTAGAGTTTTCCCACACTTTGGAGTTATGGCCCCTCCCTCCATTTTCTCTCAGCAAAGGCCAAGTGAATCCCTCTCCTGCTTGGAATCTATTTGTAAATTTTTGTGGGTTCTTAGAGTAAAAGCGAGTCTTCAATAACAACATGTAACTGGAGCCTCTTCTCTTGATGAATACCGATGTCATGTCTAGATTGCTTGACGCATTTAATGCACCTCATATGATTATTAACTGAGGAGAGTTCAGATCTCCACTTTACGGTTTTGTTGGCTCTATCTCGTCTTAATTCTTTTATTCCTTCTTATTTTGCATTAGTGAAATTTTTTATTAGCCTAATATTTACATGTATGCTGTCCATGTCATTGTAGGCTTCATTTTCTTTTCCAGGTTCATCTTAAATATTTAAGTATATACTTTGAATATTATGGTGTACCTCATCACTTCCTGTAAACAAGCATTTTAATCTATTAATTTGCAAGCAGAGAGAATGGGGAGTGGACACTCCAGGCTTCTTGCTACTATAAATCAACTCCAGATGCATGTGCCACTTCAGGAATCTGGCTTTATGTGGGGACTAGGGAATCAAATCCAGGCTGCTGAGCTTCATCAAGTGTTTTTTTTTTTTACATGCTGAGCCACGTCTCCAGCCCAAAGGTAATAATTCTATGCCATCTATATTGTTTTCCTACATGGACATCCATATATATCATCTGCAAAGTATATTTCAGGGTTTTATTTTGAAGTAGGGTCTCACTCTAGCCCAGGCTGACCTAGATTGCACTCTGTAGTGCACCCCAAGCTATCATGGAGACCCCCCCCACCTCTGCCTTGGGAGTGTTGGGATTAAAAGCTTGAACCACCACACTGACTTTATCACTTTCTGACTAACACTAGACTACTACCTCCTCGGGTTTCTTTTCCGGCTTCCCCTTTGTTTTATTTTCGTCCCCTTATGTCCATCATATGTTAGAGCCTGCTGATGTTATCATTCAGTTTATTTTAGACTATTATACATTTTTTAAATGATGCATATTCTTTCTTCCTTCCCACAGTTCTGTTTTTCCCAACTGGGATCATTTTCCCTCAGCCTGAAAAACTTTCTTTAGGGTTTCCTCTACGGTAGTATTTTATCCACTTTAATTTGGCTAAAAACATCTTTACCAATTTTTGTCATTGAGGAATATTTTTCCTGGGTATAGAATTCTAAATTGCCAGCCTTTTTTTTTTCCAGCAGCCTTACAATGCCATTCTGTTTTCTTCTAGTTTCTCTGTTTTCTTTTGAAAAGTCCGTTTTTAGTCGTATCTCTTTGAAGGTTGTGTGTGGCTTCCTCTGACTGTATTTAATTCGATGTTGTATCTTCTTGTTGGTCTGTAGTAATTTTTTCATATGGTATCTAGGTGTAGTTTGTACTTCTCTTTGAGGTTTACTATACATTTTGAATCTGGAAATGAAATAAAATAAAAATGCAAATGTATTTTTTCACCAGCTTTTGAAAACTTTGAATTTTATATTTTCAGATATACTGTCTGCTCCATTTTATCCTTTTTTCCCATTTTTCTCTTTTCTGGGATTCTATATATGTAAAGCCAAACTTTTAACTACATCATAGAACATATATATATATACATACATATATTCAGTATAGAAGATTTGACCTAGGACCTAACACATGCTAGCAAAATGTTATACCCCTGAGCTATATCTCCAGTTCTCTTATTATTTTTTTTAAATATATGGTTTAATTAAATTTTTCAGGCTGGCCTGGAATTTGTGCTCCTCCTGTCTCAGCCTACTGAGTAGTTGGAATTACAGTCATGTGCCACCAGGCTCAGTACTGTATTTCTTTTTATATATTCAACTAGACTCTTCCCTTCTCCTCCTCTTCCCCCTGCTCTGTGTTTTAGTTTGCTTGTTTTATACTTACCTGTCTTTGAATTCAATTGTTCTATCCTCTGCAGGTCATTCTATTATTATTTATAAAGTTCTTACTTGTGTGTATTATGTTTACTTCTGGAGGGCCAGTCCTCATCTTTTTCCATTTTCCTGTGGAAATCCTCCATCTTTTCATCTAATCTGCCCTTGTTTTTCTTTAATCTTTTTGAATATTAGAATTAGTTATTTCAATGTCCTTACATACTAACTTCCACATCTGAACTATCCACAATCTACTGACTTCATGTTTCATTTCCCCGATGTGTACCAGTTACTTATGCTCCCCACACCTCTCATCATTTTCAAATATATGTCAAACATTGGGCATAAGCTTGATTTTTTAAAAAAAATTTATTCATTTATTTATTTTGTTTTTATTATTCATAATTACATACATTGTATGAGCAAAACTTGTGCTGGCAGTCCCATTACACTCCTCCCTGTCCCCAAAACTCTGTGGACCCTCTTCGTGGATGTACTGGATCAGTCCCTAGGGTAGGGGGTTATAATTAGCACATCAGGTAGCCAGGTCCCCCCCCCACGCCTTTGTGTGTTGTTACTGAGGGGAGCAATGTCTCTGGATATTCTCCTCCACCATGGCTCTTACAATCTTTCCGCCCCCTCTTGCGCTCAGTTCACTGAGTCATAGTGGGCGAGTTTTAAGTTTGTTTTATTGTTGAGATCTTAAGTGTCTCTGGACTTCTGCTTTGGGTTGTGTTGGATATCGTTGGTAACCGTCTCTTTGACTTATCCTGGGCTATCTGTGGTGATATGTCTCATGTTTATTACAACACTTTCTCAAAGGTTCCATTTGGGGCCTACACAATAGGCCTGGAGTTGTTCATCTCTTGCCGCGGATGTCAGACATCATCCTGTGGCTCTTTGGTGGAGTTGGATTGACCATGGCTCTCTCACTGCCTTCTGAAAAATACAAAGAGAATCTCCATCAGAGAGTGAGATCAGTATAGGTTAAATGAAACACACATTGCTAATTTGGCAAGATTCTATTATGTGCAGCCTCTCTGTATTTCTCTGGTAGTGGGAATTTCCCCTTGGAGCCCAACTTTTTTATCTCCATAGGATTTTGCCCTGGATCCCAATTCCAGTTGAGTTCATTGTCACAGAGTGGATCTCTTGGTCAATTTGAAAGCTGGTGAATGACCCTCTAGGTTTTGGTGCCACTATTGCACAAGTGATCACTTCTTGACTTGCTTATTTCTCCCATAAAGCAATGTGTTCAGCATTCTCATGACAGCGGTCTGAATTTTATATCGTGGTCCCTGCTTTCTCCAAGTATTATTGACCAATTTCCCCTGACAGCTCATGTAGTGCCTACCAGCACTGCACATGCTACCATCTGGGAGCTGGTTACCATTCTGGATCTAACAGGGTCTCTCAGTGTTGTGGGATGACTTTCTGTGGTTTCTTCAGCAATAGGATTTTACCTTTGGCCTGGGGCAGGTATTCAAGAGCTTTGACAGAGCCTGTCTTGTTTTGGAGACCTCATGGGTCTTATTGATCAGCAGCTCAGTGTGGGAACCAATGACTGGGACAGGGAATTGCAGATCTGATCAGTTTTTCATGGGGTTAGGCTTCCTCCCATTCTATTCAAGGCCCCTCTTACTAGAAAATGCCCACTTCTTCCTCAAGAGCTTACTGTATAAAAGTGAGGATTTTTATATTTTGATTCATTATTCATTTAGCTTATTGTATAAGTCCCCCCTCCCATGCCCCCATTCTTTCCTTGGGCTCCAGATGACATCATCTATTACCAATGATGATCATGGTAGGCCCTGGTCGTCTCGTTCCAGTCTGTGTTAAAGTAGCTGTTACTGGGCTGTTGTGTAAATAACTCCACTTGAATCGGTTCACTTCTGGCTTTCAGGCATATTCTTCCAAGTGTTTTCGTTAAAAGCGTTTTATTGAAAGTCTCCATCACCGTAACCAGGAAAGACTGTGGGAAATTCAGTCTACCCTTCAGGAGGTTGAGATTTTGGTCTTTGGTCTCCCAAAGACATTTTTCCACTGCTCCCAACTTTGGCAGATGTCTGGAGGAAGAGTCCAGCCATCTGTCTGAGGCAGGTCCCATTCTCAAATGAGACTTTGTCTCTGAAATTCCATCGTACTACAGGAGATTTCAGTGTGTGTTATAAAAGCTTCTTAGTCCCAGATTTTAGCAAATGCACTGTGGGAAAAGCTAACCATGTGTTTAGAATGTTTGAAATTTCCAATTGTACCACCAACCCCACATGACCACCGAAAGCATTGCTGGTTTCTCACTCCCCAGCTGAAGTCCCCCTATGAGGGCCAAGTCCATGTCTCTCTCTGGCAAGTTCTCCACAGAAGAAAATGACCAGTTATAGACAGCTCATCTCAGAAACTCTCACCTCTTGTTTCTTTTAATTCTCCTCAACCTTCTCACTTTCTAAGATTCTTTTTCAAAGATAGTTTCCCAACCTATTTGATTTTTAAATGTTCTTATAGCAGAAATATTATTCCTTGTCACCTACTATTTCCCGATTATAACCACAAATAAATATTACATGAATGAGTGACTTTCTTAAAAGATTGTTGTGAGAATGAAGTGTTACAATACATATAAATCATATAGCACAGCGTTTATTAATAAATTATGTTAGTTATCATAGTTACCTTACATGCTCAAATTTTCCGAGTACCTCTGAGTTCCAAGTGTAGTCCTTAAAAACACATGAAATTCTGCTTTTATCTTTTGATTTTAAGGGTCAGAGTAAATTTGCCCCTTTGCTTAAGCTTTTTATTATTTGGAAGTGTCTTATTCTCTGGGTCCGTGGGTTTCTTAGGGGGTTGCAGCGTGCATCAACTCCCTGTTCACCCACCGGAGCTGGGTGAGCAGCGGCTTGGAACAGTTGTGAGCCGAAAGAGAGATGAGACTCTCGGGAGAACACGGCAGTGGGTAATTCTCATTTTATTGTATCAATAGCAGTTGCTTATATAGAGAAAAGCCAGAGGTAGAAGCATAGGAAGCAAGATCTGTGGGAGAATGGTGATGTCAGCAGAGAAAATGAAACCTTATTGTTTAGGTTTGTTATTTGCAGTTGGATTAAGTTAGGCTTTGAACTGCTTGCTTTTATCTCAGGGGACAGCTGTGGCCTGCCTAGGGGCTGGAGTTTTCAGGATTGCTAAGATTTACAGGGGCCCTCGGACTTTGCCTCAACTTCCTTATCAGAAGGAGACTGTCCCAGAAGCCTGCCAGACTCAGCAGAACCCCACTTCCTCCATGCCCCATTAGCAGAGTACCACATTATTCCCTTAAATGTTCTTTATTTCCCCCCTCTTTCTCTTTGTATCTTACATAGAATTAACATCCTACCATCACTAGGTATTCCCACACAGGTGGGCCATGCGTCACCGTGGTTATGGCAGTGTTTTCTGCCTGGCAGTCCTTAGAAGCACCCGTACATGAAAGGATCAGGTTGTCTAGTTTATTTTTTTTTTCCTGTTTTCATGGGTAAGCATCCTTCAACAACCTTGAAACAACTGAAATAATGGACACAGTTTGAAAGAGCAGAAGGCGCATCAAACTCTTGTTGAATGGGACACAGTGAAACCTGGAATTTAAGGGAATAGAATCGGATGTCACGATTCACATGATATTAAACTATTTCAGTGCAATGACTACACTTCTGGTTCTATGACTGGTTTGCTTCTATCATAACGAGTTCTTGATTGCCTCGATTCTTTTTATGACCTCCTTTCCCCAACCACAAAAGGTAAGACACAAGATCAGTGGCTCTTAGGACCCTGCTACGGTTGGCTCATCACCACATCTTTATGCACTATTCAATGGGATATAGAAGTCGCAGACAGTTCCAAGCAGGAATGATCTATCTAGGATATTTCTTTAAGATTCCTTATCATCACATTAGGCTTCTAACCTCTTTGGTTGTCAATCAGGCAGAATGATGAAAACCTTAAGGAAGTAAGCTAGCATTTTCATCCTATCATTATCATTGGGTGTGATATGAAAATCACATTGCATTTTACTTATACATAAAAGTCACTGGATGCAGCCTTCCTGCTCTGTAACGTATCCGTCATTTACGAGGGTTTGTCTATGATACTGTGCGGCTCAGTGTGCCTTCTAGTCACTAATGAGCTATTCAACACAACGCCCTATGAACTAGGCCAACTGAATCATCTGCACGCTATAGACACGGAGAGATGAAGAGACATCCCTGAAGCAAACCAGAGCAGAGCAGCAAGTCAGAACATATGAGTCTTTGATGTTTATTCCCATACATGATGATAAATACATTATGATCATTTTAAGATCTTGAAACGAGGACTTTCCTCCTAACACAATGCCAGACCAATACTGGAACACGAGAGGTGGCAGGTGGAGAGGAATGGCGAGAAAGCCAACCCGAGGAGAGGTCTTGGTATGTGTGTTCAGGGACCAGGGATCCATAGAACTAAGTGGAGGTGGAAATTAACAACTTTCTTTTCTTTAGTCTATCTATATTTGGGGTCTAACAAGACAAAGCCTGCACACTTACATTGGGATTCAAAAAATGACTATACTTCCTGCAATTACAATTACAATCTGTTAGTTTTTCATTACAATGTGATTTTGAATGACTTCCTTGACTTCTTTATTATGTGCATTGAGTTTCCTCTGACTTTTAACATTGTCAGTAGGTTCACAGAGGACAGACTAGCAGGAGAGAGAGAGAGAGAGAGAGAGAGAGAGAGAGAGAGAGAGAGAGAGAGACTGACTTGCACTTGAAGTTCAGTAAGGAGACACTTCCCCAACTCAAACTCTGGGTTTGCTTTATCCAAGCAAAAGCCTGTTATTACTTTGGTCAACCTTTCAAGGGAAAACCCAAACCTATTCACTCGTTAACAAATATGCCAGGCCCGGTGCTGAGTCCTAGAGAAACAAATCTTGAGCAAAAGATGGTGAAAAACAAGTTAAAGAATGTTCAAAGCCTTCTGAACAATTCGTGTTGTGTAAGCACATTAGCTGCTTGGCCAGGACTAGGTGGTTTCCTGAGGCCTGCATATGCCTTCCCCTCTGTGGCCTCGGTGTGGCAGGGAATCCTGTGATTAGCCGGCTATGGAAAAGGCTATAACAGAAACCAACCTAATTTTAAACCCTTTAAATGGCAACAAGACGCCGAAGAACAACAAACACAACCAATCAGAGGTTTTTCATTAACCACTCTGGCCGGGAGGAAACGGTAAGTCTTAGGAAAGAATAGAAACCCCTTTGGGCCTACAGAACTTATTCTGCTGTAGATCCCAGGCCTGCAAAGCCGGAGGGATGACCACACAGGAGGAGGAAGAGCGATTCAAAAGAAAAGTCTTCTGGGTAAGTGAATCATGCTCAGAGTGACAAGTATTTTCTCTGCTTTATTCTGTGGGTCCCCTTGAGCCAACTAGCAGACGGGAATGAGTGAGCAGAGACGGACGGGGGTGGGTATCAAGGCAGTTGTCCAAGATGGTACCACTGAGTGATTTGGGGAGAATTTGAGAAAGGGTAATATTATGGCCGTTTTTCTGTTTTGTTTTGTTTTTTTTTCCCTTAAGTGTTTAACTCAATTTTGTTAAGAGACATCATTGGCGATTTTGTGCTTGCAATCCAAGAGGATGTGAAAAGCAGCTACAAAATAAGCCAGTTGTCCCATTTCCTTTCTGAGCAATAATAGCTTTTAATCTTTTGATGTGCTGATTTGTTTAAATGCCTTCTTATAACTCATGTTTGGTACAAGCAGGAATCACTTGCATCAAAGACCAGATCTGGAGAGAGATTGAGAGAGAGAGAGAGAGAGAGAGAGAGAGAGAGAGAGAGAGAGAGAGAGAGAGAGAGAGAGAGACTCAAACAGCCCATTTGAAGCATTTGATCATATATTCATGTTAATTTTCAAATTAGGAAATTTTTTATGTACTTCTCAATTACATTAGACATTTCAAATGGTTTCTTTTATGTCTTGCAATAAATAAACCATAAAGAAAAATGGCTTAGAGAATTGAGTACATAGAGCTCAGCTCTATTGCCTGCTACCTGATATTATCAAGTCCCTGATCTGAGTTAGCACCACCCTTGAGGTTTATACTACAGATTATCACCTGCCAGTTTCCTTATTCCAGAAATAAACAGACTTTGCACTGGGAAAATGGCCACGGCACCAGCCCTTGTCTTGTCTAGCTATGGAGCTCCCCAGGACCCTCGGCTTTAGGATGGAAAACTTCTTCCCTATTATATTAAAGGGAGGGTGGAGCTAAGCCTCACATTTGGTTTTCTTCTCTAAGAGAGTCTCAAGAAGATTTCTGCCCTGTGCCAGAGCCAGGTACCTGGCTCACGAGTTCATCGTACTTTCTCCCACTCTGCTCTCTGCCTTAGTAAGATTGAGTACAGTCAAACACTTATCTGCTTAGCTTTGCAGAAGTGGCAGTGCTGTCTGGCCAACCCTTTCTTCCAGCGACCACTTGGGAAAGAGATCTCTGACATTTGCTTAAAAGCTACAGTGAAGTTATCATAACCGTGCTTGGACATTTCACTCTGATGAATGGTGTGACTGATGTCTGTATATCAGAACCAACTGTAGAGGTGAACATTTTCCTGGAGGATTATATTTATGGACATGACATAGGTTCAGGATGTCTGAAGGGCCAAAAGCAGGTTACAAAATAACATATAGAGTTTGATTTGATTTTCTAAAGTTTTTATATATTTATTTGAAAGAGGGGGAGGAGGTATAAAGAGAGAGACAGAGAGACACACAGCAAGAATAGGCGCACCAGGGCCTCTTGCCACTGCAAACGAACTCCAGATGCAGGTGCCACTTTGTGCATCTGGCTATACATGAGGAATTAAACCCAAGCTGGGAGGCCTTGAAAGCCAGTGCCTTTCACCTCTGAGCCATCTTCCCAGCTCATGATCTGATTTTCATAAATACCAATACAGCACCATAACAATGAGTATCCATCTTATATTTTTCTTATCCCAACTTAAAACAATATCTTGCACATATATAAATCTCCATGTATATAATAAAATTTTTGAATATACCTATTTTTTATCCTATGGAATGTAGTGATAGAGAAAAAATTTCAAGTGTAGGCTAGAAAATAACAGTGCCATTGTAAAAATAGTTTCTAAATGGCTAATTATTGTCATCAGTATTATGCTATGCTAAGGGCTCTCATGGATAACATCCTTAAACTTCAATATCATTCTTCCAAATGAAGATTTCTCCATTGGTCGCCATAAGTTTGCAGAACACTGACAGTATGTATGTAACTTGTCCAAGGAATGGCTAGGGAGCTGTGTGTCCAGCACAGTTTGCCAATCATGAGAGGACTTCACCTCACATCCATCACACAAATGGGTTCATCATCTTAGGAAATGACATAGACATGCACAACTAATAAGGTCTGTTACTTGGTTATAGCCAGTCTGCAACACAGCGCCTTCCTTCAAAGATATTTATAATAAAACGTAGATGCATATAGAATAAAAGCAGACAAAAGTACACCCTCATTCATTCCCTTGTAATTCCCTACATATTTTTAGGCACCAGCTTTGTGCACAAAAACCAAAAAGATCTGAAGGAAGTTTCTATCTTGAGTGCTGTGTTGTGGTGCTAGTTTCAGGGTAAAGGCACAGGAAGGAGAGGCTGGAGGGAAGATAATGTGTAGGATGAAGACAGATAGGTAATTATGGCCACCGAGGAAAAAAATGGGCAATATAAGAGAAGTCAGAAGAGAGATTCCTTGAAAACAAATGTGATATGTCTGTTTTCTAGACAATAATCTTATGAACTCCATCATTTTATGAAATAGAAGCCTCCTCTTTAATTGATTAAGAAAGGAAGTCTTGGAAATGACTTTGGAAAAAGGAATTGCAGGCATGGAGTCTGAACAGTGGTTCAGTGCTAATCTGTGCTTAACGACTGGTTCTGGGCAGAAAAAAAAAAGCCCTGATGATTAACTTGCAATGTCTATAAGGTCGAAATAGCAGTATAGAAGCTAATATAGTAGAACTCTTACTGTCAACATGGATGAGAGTAGAATTGGGGGACTGGACATAAAACTAGTCCTTAGTAATGCTAGATGGTTCAAGCACACCGCTGAATGGTGTTATTAACAGAAAACAACGGAATCTGAAGTTGTTAATTTTATACCATAGGGTTAGACTTCATCATCTCTTCCGAGATGGTAGGCATAAAATTTCTGCCAGGACACTGTCCTTTACAAAAAGGCATAAACCAACAATTTTAATACACAGTTGAATGCAAATACCTAAAAGTACTTGTAGAACATGTTTTAAATGTAGCATCATGGACATCCAAGCAATTTACAAGTATGAATTTCAACAGTAACTAGAATCCTCAATGCTGAAATGCTTTCTAACTCTGGATATGTCCTTTTGGGATGACCTGGGCCTGATGTTTGATTGAGGAAGAACTGTGGGCAGATGGCAGCTAATAACTGAGACTCACCCTCAGGGAGATGCTCTAGACTGGCCGAGTCTAACATATTCTAAGTGCTCGGTTCATGCTCTTCCTTTCCCCTTCTCCCCATCCCCACATGTGTGCCCTCACAATCCCCTTTCCTCCCTGAACCTGGCCTTGTGGCCGTTAGGACCAGATGAGGCAGATTCATGAGCTCTCTTCCCAGTGCTCTTCCTACCTAACACTTATTTTTAAGATAAAGTTAAAAAGTAGACATATATATATTTGAAATTCATGTCTGCTTGGGCATTCAGGAGACAGAGAGTAACCGAGTGCTGGGAATAATGCTTCCAAAAACAGCAGAGGTAATGTCCTTGCCTTTTTTTATTTTTAAGGAATAGTTGTAAACAGAATTCTTTATATACTTACCATTGGCTTTTCCTCACATTGGAGACAGGTGTAGGTTATGAATTCATTTCATCTATGTTCCCTACTCTAATATTTTATAAGTATTTATTTTATACCAGACTCTCAGCTGAGGTCTGTGTGCAAACTCATAAGAAAGGACCTAGTTCACATTTTCCTGGGACAAACAATAAGCGAAGACAGCCATGGGAAGTACGGTTAGAATAATCTAAGTTCTTAGGGAGTTAAAACATTGCTGACAGGAATGAAACAATCTGGATTAGAGGTGCCTGGAAGGCTCTGAGATAAATCGATTGCCATGGTTTGGAGATGCTTTAGCCTTCAATGGAGCCTCTGTTGGTGGTGTTGAGATGGTAGATCTTTGAGAGGTGGAGCCTAGGGAGAGGGAGGGCTTTGCCAGGGAAAGGATGCTGATTTCTCAGAGCAGGTCGGTTGCCATGAGAATAGATTGTTATAGAAGAACAAGCTTGAGTGCTGCATCTCCCTGTCCTCATGTCTCACCGTGTGACATTTCCACATGGACTTCAGCTAGTATCATGCCATCTGTCATGACTCCCTCACCAGAGACCTGACTGATGGAGCCCCAGGAACCTGAGCTTTCCACCTCTAACACTGTGAGATAAATATCCCCCTTTTCTTTACAAATTCCCCACCTCAAGTATTTTGTTATAGCAGCAGAAAACGGGCTGATACAGTAGTCTTAAATCTGAATAGACACATGTTTGCTACTAAGCGCCAACTGTTCACTCAGTCCTTACAGTGACCCTATGACTTGGGTACTATCATGTCACTATTAAGAACCAAGAAGCAGTAGCAAAGTGCATTAGGTTGACTTCTCCAGGTCATGCAGCTATTAAGTGCTCAATGCCAAACCTGAGGGTTTTCCTGTCTTCACCACCATGCCTTACTGTCTCCTCAGCCCCATTCTTGGTCTTGAAGGTTTATTCCCCTGGAATGTTCCAGAGATGAAGAATGCAGTCTCCTCTAGCTGGAGACTCTCAGTGTTGCACTGTCTGTTTCTTCCCTGTCATCCACCAGGCTGTAGCTTGATCCCACAAGAGGCTTCCCTGGTCTCTGTATTTAAATCACCTCAGCCATGGTTATGAACACACACTCCTCCCTGCATATTCAGACTTCTTTCAGTGATGCTGGTGTCCCTGGCAAGAGAGGCATCATCAGAGACCAGAAAGGACGATCGATTTGAGAACAAAATAAACATTTAGAAGACATGAAAACTCTTCAGTCATGATAGTCACTTGTAGATTTAGGTTACTTTTCTCCTCACCCATTCCTGTTGTTCTGAGCTGTAAAAAAATTACAGTTCTAACCTCTTTTGGATGCTGGCTCAATACACCTCTATCTTATTTCTCTTGGCTAGAACCCACCAAATCCCATTGCCACCCTGTTAGAGGGGTAAACAGTCCCCAGCAGGACAGTCCTACGTTCCATAAATACCTTCCTGACTCCACCTGGATGTGCGCACAAAGGTTATACATGAAAGTTAAGTGTAGGGAAGGCCTCTGTAATTGGTGATATTTAAATACATGTTTTGGACACTTATGGGTATTCTCTCATTCTCTTTCTGCCAAGGATACACACACACACACACACACACACACACACACACACACACACACACACACACACACACTTCACAAGGCTTTTTTGTTTTTTTAAAGAAAATTTGCAACATATCTGTCTTCTGAGAAAAACCTTATTTTTTTGGTAAGGAATGTCTCAAAAACTGCTGATAAACTTTGTTCCTTTAATCATTATACTCAGGTTTTTGAGGTAACCCTACCTAACGTTAAAAATCCAACTCAATTCTACACCCACACTAAAGCCATCCATGTTACTTACAGGTGACTTGATTTAAAAATTGTTCCTGACCCTATTTCAAATATTCTGCTTGCCTGAAAACTAGCTTTTGAGTTCCTCCTAGAGTTTTACTTGTTTGGTTTCATTTAGAAAAAAACTACTGGAAATCATTAGACAAATTTTTGTTCAGGGTTAAGAAAAGCATACTGACTTTGTATATGAATTAGATTTGAGTGACCCAGAGGTAAATTTTAAGTTAAGAGGTAGTCTTAAAGCAAGAGACAGCCACATAAATGAGATTGGTACCTTAAAAATATGTCTCTGAAAACAATCACTTAAGTATATGACAAAAAAAAATGTCATCGTGTAAAAATGGCTGCCTGGGTCACCTTGAATTGCAGGACACAGCCAGCCCGGCACTTGTTACGTCTCGTGGAGAAAGAGTGTGTGTGGGCTCGAACTTTGGATTTTACAAAAGAGCAATGTGTCTAATAGACATGATTTACTAGAACAATCTGTTAATTTAAACGATTTCATTACTTATCTATAATAGCTGCGGGCCATTGCACGAAGCCCCATTTCTGTTCATTCTGTTCTTTTCAAAACAAGAGAATAGTTGTCTTCTTGTGTTTTGTGTTTAAGCATTGGGATATTGGGGTTATATAAATTAATCGTATCTTCGCAGCAATGACGTGAATAGACTCTGTAGGAATAACATGCCAAAGAAGGGATGGCTTTTTTTTTCTTCTTTTCTTTTGCTTTTACCACCCACGTTATGTTATGAGTAGCACGGGGTATTTAAATGTTTTGGCACAGAACATGAATAAAGAGCTGATCTTGAACATACCATTATCATTATTTGTTTTGAAATTGACACTCTGCTCTATTTGAAGGCTTACACCCAGTTTTATCTATGTCTCAGATAATCTAACACATGCATAAATTCTGGCCCCAAATGTCTCTCTTTCCTCACTCCTATCCCGGGATCTTTCCATTTAATTTTTTGAGGGAAAAAAAAATAAAAGGTGAAGAAAACATGAGTCCAGAAAAAGACATCAACAGAGGAATTTTGTTTATTATGATTGGACAGCTGCTATTGGACTTGAAGGATCACTTTATGTTTTATTTTGATTGAAAAGATATCACTTTGCCAACCATAATTTTTACAATTCAGCATTTCAGTCTAAATGAAGTGACCTTTTTTTCTTTTTCATGTCAGCAGATGGTTGCACCCTCAGAGTGTCATTATCTGGGAAATAATTCCACTCCTATTTAAAACAGAGTTTGATGTTACATTTCATTCTCTCTTTTTAATGCCACCTTGGCTGAAATTCATACCTCAGTTTAGTATACTTAGTCTAGTAGAATGAAAGAAGTCACTTGGGGAAAAGAATTTGATCTTTGGTCTTGGGGTGCATGCTACTGAGGCCTTTATTTGATAAGGATTTCATTTTTATATTAAGACATATGGTGGTTAATTATGATTGTCAATTTGACACTAGGTGTGTCTGTTGAAGGTTTTGTGGGGTTTTTTTAGAGAGGATTAACAAAAAGAGGAAGCCCTACCGTGTATGTGGGCAGCACCACCCCAGAGGCTGGGGTCTTCATTGGAAGACAAGGGGACAAAGTAGAAATACCAGCAAGCATAGGTATTCTTTCTCAATCTCTCCGATATGATGAGTTGAAACTTCTGAAACAAGAGCTAAAATAAATGCTTCCTCTCTTTACATTGTCAGGTAGAAATACAAAATCCAAGAAGTAAACCTCCTCAAACCTTGGCTTTGGGGCAGATGTGACAGTCCCCCCTTGTTCCTACAGTAAATCTCATCATGCTTTGACTTACGTTGAAATACCTATTCTTTTGATCTGTCTGTTTTGGAGGGTCACCATTTTCTTCTATTCAGTGAGTGTAATGAGTCTTTAGAAGCTCCTGGCTTGCAGCTGCATTGACTTTGGTGAGCCTTGTCATGCTAAGACTCGAAGCTAATGCTGACAAAGCAGTCCTCCTGAATTAGGAAAGCCCTCTCCCCTGAGTCCTGCTCTAGGTCATGGGATTCTATTTGTACTGACCATGTGCTCCTCAAGTGTGAGAGAACCTATCTATACGGCCTCCTTGTCTCTGCATGACTTTCAGGATGAGGCCTGGTGTGAGGGTAATTAATAGAAATAGAGCAAGAGAATGGTGCCAATGCCATACCAACATATCTGCAAAATGAATCTTCATAACCAGAGTAGATGGAAGAAAGTGACGATGGAAATTCCATAAGTTGGTAGGATTTCTGAAGAGGGAAGGGAAGAGTTTTGAAGGGCAATCGGTTGCTTTTCCAGAACTGTTTCTTAAGGCCTAATGGTATGATCCTGCATCAGAATAGTGGTTCATTCCATCAGATACAATTCTGCAAGGCTTCCACTTGGGACAACAGTGTTCCTTACAGGCCTTATATTTTTTTAACTTGTGCATTGTGGTGTATTGACATGTAATATATGTACATGCATGTACAGATGCAGGTGCCTCCTGTCCACAGATGTGGAGGTCAGAGGGCAACATTCCATGTCATCTATGTGCTTCCTTGAGACACGGGGTCTTTCCTTCAACTCAGAGATGCTGCTTGTCACCAAGAGTTAGGGTCTTGCATGTTCATTGTCATTGAGGTGGGATGTTCCAATTCTGAAATCCAGAGAGAAGAAAAATTAAGTTTTTAAGGCTTCAGTTTCTAAAATCTTAAATCCTCAGGGAATGAAGGAAACTCTTGGCAAGAATAAAGTATGTGGGAGACACATCGTAAAAGACGACAGAACTTCTGTTTTAGGTTAGGAAATGTTTTCTTGGTGTGGTGGAGAAGGAGGGGGTAAGGAAGGAGGAGAGGGGAAGGACACTGGAGGTATTTGTGAGGCCCTAGCTGCTGACCATGCCCTTTGCTTCCCAGGTTACACTTAGAGAGGAGCCAGCCTCAGAGGAGGACCCTGGGTAGGGAGCAGGACTCCAAAGGAAAATAAAAACAAACAAACAAACAAACAACAAACAGGCTGGGTGTCCGACAGGCACACACCTGCCCTGAGACAACCAGGCCAAAATTCCAATGTCTCAGCTCAGCAGGAACTGAGAGGAAGAATTTTCCCCAAGTTTTGAGCATGGCATTAAGGAAGAGAATAAGGTTGCTAGACACATTGCCGGGAACGAGAGACATCTCCTCGGTGACTTGCCTGGGATCACAGTGGAGCCAGGACTTCTTCCTAGGAGGAGACGCGGACTGGAGACTTCCCTCCTCCCAAACATCTTGATGTGATGTCAGCTTTAGAATGATTCCATGGGAAACAGAACCCTGAATTGACTGAGACTGGCTTTCTGTGATTCAGCAAAAGGTCTTAGATTGGTTACTGGGAGGCTTAACTAGTCAATAGGATTTACCTAGTCTATAGGTTTATGCATTTAAAATGTTTTTATTGCAGCTATGATATTATCTTCTTCCCTCAAAAGGTTCTTCCAATTTACAGTCTCCTTAAGAATCAGAATGTAAGATCTGCTTCGGGTCAGAATGTATCCCCTTCCCACCTCATCTCTAAATCTGAACACTGTACCTCAGAATTCATTCAGAGAAGAGAAATAAATGAACCAGTTCTTTTTTTTTTCTGTTAGGCATGCGTGTGTGACTGTGGGTATGTGTATGGTATGTGCAGGTGCCGTTTCTTACATCCGATACAACACGAGATGTTGTTAATCTATCGAAGTCATATACACATACATATATACATATATTATTAATAAGAAAATGCTATTTCATTGTATATTGTATCTTATTCATTTATGAGAGGGAGAGAGAGACAGAGAGAAAGAAAGAGAGAATGGGCACACTAGGGCCTTTAGTCACTGCAAATAAACTCCATATGGTTTTTGCAGGACTTGAACTCAGGTTGTTAGGCTTTACAGGCAAGCACTAACCACTGAGCATCTCTCTAGTCCCTCATTGATTCAAGCTATATTTCTTGCCCATTGGTGAGTGTCTTTTTGCATGTCTGGTGATTATTTATATTTATCTTTCTGTCATCTTTAAAGATCAGTCATTTTAGGATTTCTCCTATCATTATTGAATGAATTGTGTCAATGTTTTAGTAATAGACTTTGTGATTTTCATATAGAAACAAATCTAGATGGGAAGGGTGTGGGAGGGACATCAAGAAATATTTTCAGTTACTTTTCAATTTGCAGATATGTCAGTAATGAAAAACGATATTTTAAAAAGTCACCATTGATATCGAATGCCAGAAGAAAAAGGTTACAGAGTGTGGCAGGGTATTTGCTAAGTTATCTTTCTTTGAACAGTTTCCAGTGGCTTTAAATTTGATTTTAAAAACCTAGTTGCTCATGTTATTTTATGTAAATTCTTCTCAGGAGGATCTTCCTCTCTTCTGATAAATCTCTCCTTGATTTTTCTTTTTTCATGGTCCTTTTAAAGCTCGCTATGCATCATTGGCCAAATCATGACTCACTGAAGTTGTAAACACTCCAGTGGTCTCACACTTACAAACTGTTTGCTTTCAAGGTAGGAGCACTGGTATTCCAGCGAGGTGGGCCGCTGGCAGGAGCCTGCGAGCTCCCAATCTCCTCTCTCTGCACTTCTGTCCAATTCTTCCTTCTCTCCATTTCTTAGCCCTTTCTGTTTAATACGCTCTGAGAATTAGACAGTTTGAAGAGCTGTTGGCTGTTCAAATAGAGGCCAGGTTGTTAGTCCTTGCCACCTGAAGGCTGCTTTTGATGGTCGCTGTAAAACGAACTCGTGGACACCCACCGCACCACTGGCATCCTTGGAGCAGTCTCAGCAGAGATCAAAGCCAACCCACTGCGTGGCAGCAGCTCCCCCAGGACAGTGTTGAAGCCCTCCTGGCAGGCTGTCCAGGGCGGCCTCACAGCCCACACCTGTGCCTGCCTGCTGGAGCACACTAACCTGTCCCTGGGCCCCTATTAAAGAGGGCTTTCATTGCGCAGCCCCATTCTCTGGCAGCTGGAATTCCAAGTGTACTTAGAAACTATAACCAACTCTATTAATTTTAAAATGAAACAAGAATGCCACCACTTTACTCTCTCCAACAGTGTCCCTTTGTCTCCTCTGGGCTGATGCTGTTCTTTGGGCCACCATTTACCATACTTGAGATGATTTAAAATGTTATGCAAAGGAACGCCAGGGTGTCCAGCCAGGAACAACCAGCTCTCTGGCTATCAGAACTGATGGCAGCCAAATCCTCTACTCAGTGCTCACCAGAAGCATTAAGAACATATATTTGCTGCCCTAGAACCTGTTTTATCCATTTCTTCTTACAATATTCCATGTTCTTACCTAACCTGGTGAATGTGTAACATTTGGGTATGAGAAAGAGCCCAAGGGATGGTACTCATCTGGAATTCCCCAAGGACTTTATAAAGATGCTCTTTGAGTATCTTGGAAATAACCAATATAAAGTAAAACTTCTCAGCAATCACCCTTATTATACTTCTTAACTCAGAAGGCAGGAAATGGAGATGGATCCAATATGGCCCACAGTCCATGTAGAAACTCATGTGGTCATTATCTAAAGAAGCAGCGGTCTTTCTTGAACCATCAGGGAAGGGTGTGGAAGTAGTTACCTTACTCTGTGCTGTAACCAACTACCTGACAAAAAACAGCTTAAAAAGAGGGAATGGGTTTATTTTGGCTTTCAGTTCCAGTGGATACTGAAGGCCTGGCAGCTGAGCAGGTCACATTGTATCCACAGAAAGGAGAAAGGAGAGAGAGAGAGAGAGAGAGAGAGAGAGAGAGAGAGAGAGAGATATCATGCTATTAAATCTCCAGACCTGCCCACAGTGACATATTTCCTCCATTGAGTATCTGTGTCCTAAAGGTTCTACCATCTTCCCACACAGCGCAACCAGCTGGGGATCAAGTATTCAAAAACATGAGCCTATGGGGACATTGGACATTTCACATTCAGACCAGGGTCTGCATCTGGAGCTTCATGAGAAAACTAGCTCTTTTCTGTGGGCCTGGAAGCTAGGAAATGGGACTCAACAGCTCCCAGCATGATCTCCTCAGCTGAGGCAGTGAGAGCTTCAGACAGAACGAACTCTGGGCCTGACTTTCATTTTCTATCAATCTGGGAACACAGGCTATTCAGAAACATGGGACAATTCAAAGATAAAGGAACTCTCCCAAGTGGAAGCTGTGGGAGTAATTTTCTAGAGTGCCAACTTAGAGTATTATGGACCTGAGAAAGCAGACATCACCTTCTTGTAGGTATTACAACATTCTTGTGCAAAAATAAAAAGATAGCACACTGCGTATATGAGGGCCTATTTAACACTGACAAGTAAGGGCTTTAAAGTTCAGTGGGATTGTTTGAGGCCTTATACCCTGCAGGTGTATAGTTAGCAGGCTCCCTGGTTACTGGAAATGGATATAGAAAAACACACAGCTGGCTTTTTTTGGTGCCCTCACACATGGATGGAAACAGGAAAAAAAAGCTGTATTCTCCAAGAAACTGTTGTGACTTGGATCAGATGCCTCCCATAAACTCATGTGCTCTGAATGCTTGGTCCCTATTTGTTGGCAATTAGGGAGGTGGAGCCTTGCTGGAGGAAGTGTGTTGTTGGGGGCAGGATTAGGGGTGTTACAGTGGGCTCCTCACTTTGCTAGAGCTGTGCTCACTCTCTTGCTGTTCTCCATTTGCAGTGTCAGAGGTCCAGCCTCAGCTCATGCCACTCCCTACCACCATGAAGCGTCCTCTCCAGACTGTGAGCCAAAACAAATGCTTCCCTCCCATCAACTGCTTTTGGTCAAGTGCTTTGTCCCAGCAACAGAAAAGTAACTACAAGAACCAAGGGTAAAACAAAAGTAAATGGGACTTATCATCTAATGATTCTAATAATCCCACAAGATATATAGATTCATAGTGGTACACTGGTTTCAAGGTGGGTGAGCAGAGGGGGTGGCTTAATACACAACGATTATCTAGACTGCATAAGGACCTGGGTTCAACCCTCAGCACTACAGTGAGTAAATGAATGAATGAAGATGTGTAAACTGAGACCCAAAGATTATGACTGTGTGAGTAGAGCTGAGCCTGGATTTCAGGTCTGAAGCCAAGTTCATTTCTTATATGATATATATATATATATATGTATATATATACATATATATATGTGTGTGTGTGTGTGTGTGTGTGTGTGTGTGTGTGTTGGATTCATTAGTCTTGTACTTCAGTTGACCCTATTAATTTTAGAAATAAATCTAAATAATCACTACTCCCATCAAAAGAAATGATATATATATATTTATATATATATGGTAGAAAAGTTAGAAAACCTAAGTAGAAGAAAAGAGAATAATTATCATTTATATTAGCCTACTAGCCTATCACAAAATATTCACATTTTGTGAACTGCCCTGCTGCTTTTTAAGTGATAAAATCTATACATTTATTCAAGGATGAATCTCAAGTATAAAAATAAGATAATTTGGTATAGAATGGGATTGTTTTTAAAATTCACATACAATGTTGAAAAAAAACTTTCAAAATCCATGTTGTTTGTTTATGATGATGTATTTTTATGGCATTTTATTTACTTTTCTATTCTACAGACATAAGAATATGTTTCATTTTTACCTCTATGAGTTTGCAAGTTTTCTATATTATAAACAATACTGCCATGACTAAACTTGGGATTACATTTTTCCAAACATCCTTATTATTTCCCCAGCATTTATTTCTAGAATTAAAATTGCCAAGTCAAAGATTATGTATATTTTTACAATCCCACCAGGAAGCAGAATGAAGAGAGAACCCATTTCTCTCCTGTTTCAGTAGCAGTGTGTTTTACAATTAAAATAAGACCCTTGGATAGCTGTGCAGGGGAGGCATCCAGGGCATAGTAAGAAGTCCTCACCTCTTTCCATTTGATTTATAAGCAAAATAAGTACTACTCATTCTTTCTTCACTTACCTAGCTGCAGAAAATTGGCTTTTGTAAGACAACAAGATCCTTAAGAAGGGACATTAAGGAAGATTACCCTGCATCCACACTTCAAAGGCTCCAGAGAAATACCACCAAGGAAAAATCTAATCCATCAGTGGCCCATGGCCATATACCTTCTCCTATAATCCTCACTTTTTAACAAGTTAAGTAGGGTTAAGCCAGGTCAGCACTTGGGAAAAGAGCCTCTAAAGAAATCCTGAGTAAATAAAGTGTTGTTCATGATTGTTTAAACGTCAATCCTGTACAAACAAGCATGCACACAGCTTTCCAAAATACCTGCATCTTAGTGGAAATCATTCCAACTTTTTTCAACATAGCTGGTGGAGGGAGCCTGGGGATTCATTGGGAAGGAGCTCAGTTTGTCAGATTTCTTGGAAAGCTGGAGAAACCATCAGTCCAATGTCACCTGATGGCTCAGTTTGGGGAACTCACCACCACAGTTCCAGACCCAGAAGGAAGACCACACCCCCCCCCTTTTTTTTTTCCGGTTGCAGTATGATTCAAGGAAGCACCAGGGATTTCCAGCTTGGATGATCACTTTGCACTCTCAGGCTGTCAGCACTCCAAGAAGAAAGAAAAAGATGGAGCCAACTGCATTTGCAGAAGGGGGTTGAAATCTTCAATAGGCTCTCTACTTATTCAGCTCCCCTAAAGAGCCTTCAAACTTCCACAGGACAAAACTCAAATGGAAACTGTAGCAAAAGGAGAAAGGGGAGGAAGCCCTACCAAGAAATAACCTTTTGATTAGCTAAAAGCTCAGGTACAGCAAGCCAGACAGGAGGGTTGTTTAGAGTCCAGAGTGCAGGACGAGAGTCTTTGGTGTCTGGCATGTGCTGGGGTTTTGTGACACTATTATGGTATGCAAATATAATTTGCAACCTCAGTATTTTTCATAAGAACCATGACCCTCTTCCCCCTCCCCACAAGTAAGCATGGATTGAATTCAAAATAGATTTTTAAAAAATTAACCTCAAGGAAAAGTTTATACCATAAATTATGAACATATTTTTCTAATAGTTTCCAAGCTAAAGTAGAAAAATTCCAAGGACTTTTAGCAGTAGGTTGATCATCTCAGTTTGCTTATATTGATGAGTTCCAAAGATAATGAAAACAAAATATAGCAAATGAATAGAATGTATATATATATATATATATATATAGAGAGAGAGAGAGAGAGAGAGAGAGAATTTATTTTTAACTTTAAAAGTAACTTAAGGGTTATATTGACTTTATCTAGATTAAAAAGTTCTAGGATGAAGTAATAAAAACCAATAAAGCTGGCTATTGTTTTCCAAACATGGTTTTAAAATTCAGAGTTGAGGAAATTGCTCAGTGGCTAAAGGCACTTGCTTGCAAAGCCTTCTGGGTCAGGTTCACTTCTCCAGCCCCCCAGGTAAAGTTGGATGGGCATTCCTTTGTAGCAGCAAGAGGCTCTGGTATGCACATACACATACACACAGAGACATAAAATTTAAAATAAATAAAATTCATGTGCATTACATGATATTTTATAAATATGGGAAAATTTTCAGTCATTAAATTTAGACCATGACCCGGAATATTATTCACTAAGGTTCCATGGATAAATTACAAAATGTGTGAATTGTGGGTTTGTGATAACTAAGTTTAGCAATTTATGGATAAAAAATTAAAAGTTCATCATGCACACTATACCCAGTGGACAAAAGAGATGTTTTCAACAACGGATCCTTAAGGGGGAAAAATGCCATTAGTGCATGTGTATGTTCATTCCATGTGTCCTGAACCTGAGGAGGCTTGCTCTATGAGATACAGGAAACAGAAAGGATGATTATGTCTGTCCTTTCACTTCCTATCCTTACAAAGCTCCTGTAACCTGGGCTGGGGAGATGGCTCAGTGGGTAAAGCCTTTGCCTGCAATCATGAGTACCTAACTCATACCCCCAGCTGCCACGTAAACATCTGGAAGCTGTGGCCGGTTCACACCTGCGGTGAGGTGGAAGATTGGGACAGAATGCCTTCTCAGAAGTTTGAGGAACAGCTCACCTTAAGTGAGGTGGAAGGCCGGGACCAACACCCTAAAGTGGACCTCTGATCTCCATTTGTGTCTTGGCACAAGTGTATCTGCATCCATGCTTGAACACACACACACACACACACACACACACACACCCAAACCACTGTAACTTTGAAAAATACCTTCTCCAATAGACAGTGTTTCTGACAAATGGGGAATTTCATAGTTTTAGCTTGGTCTTCTTGAAATTGTATTGAATTCTCATAGTCCCATAGCCCCAGATAATCAACAAATCTGATTTTAAAGGTTGAAACAGAGAAACAAATACTTTTTGTAATGGTTAATCTTCTTTGCCCACGTGGGCGTATCTGTAAGAGCAATTCTAGAGAGGACCTACCTTAGAAGGAGAAAGATCTGCCTTAAATGTGGTGACAATATCATAAAGGCAGAGGCTCTAATGACATAAAATGGGGAAAAAAGAACTAGCATGGGCATACATTATATTCTCTCTCTCTCTCTTTCTCTCTCTCCCTCTTTCTCTGGACTTTCACAATAAGTTGCTCTGTTCCATTACCTCTCTGAAATACTGGATACAGAAACTACTGAATACAGAAAAATACAGAAACTCTTGAAACCATGACCAACACAGATCTCTCTTCCTCTTAAATGGTTTTTCTGACAGGCATCATGGTGCACAACAGTAATTCTAGTCACAGGCTGTCATCTTTACAGGTAGTTCAGGACACAAACAGAAGTAAACCTGTTTATCCAGGCAGGACCAGAAGGCAACTCTAGTCTGACTCAAAATGGTAATCAGGGACAGCTTCCTGGTTAGTCCTCCTTAATTTTTTTTCCTGGACTTTTTTTCCCCTGCCCACAGGCTCTGAGTCTTCTCTCCCTCCCTGACCCACCAACCAATCAAGGCCTCCATATACATTTAAACTCAATGTCTCCAAGTTTATGGAAAAGCCCAATGCAAGTCACCCTGCAGACCAGCTGTTCTGGACACCCCCCCCCCCAAGCTTGGGAGCTTTTTTGTTTTGCCTTCTGCTTTATTTTCTTAAAATAAATCTTTATTGACTCACCCTGTGTGACTACCTTGCCAATTCTCTGGTAGTCATAAAACAAATGAGCTCAAGAACCACTGGTTTGGGGAATTAGAAAATGACCATTGAGTGTCCAGCACTCTAAGACCTAAACTACACCTGCCCAGAACCCAGAGAGGATCTATCACTCTCAAAACTAGTAAAGTAAGTACATAATCTCATTAAGGGGAGAATTATTCCTCCCATTCCCTTAGCATATCTTCAGATATATCAGCTTTCCTAATGGGTGGTCTCCTGGTTGGGTGATTGAGATTGACAGGCCTAGCTGGATTAACTCTTAAGTAAAGGCACAGTAATCTCATGTTTAGTAGTTGTATGTCATGTCTCCACCCAGGACCAGAGGCAGACCACAGACTTTATTCCTTTGACCAGGAGGAAGGAGCTTTTCCCTTAATGAGTCTTAACAAAACCCTGACACCTCCACTCTCCCTTCCACATGGTATTTTAAACCTAAAGGAGGGGCAATTGTGACATTTCCCTTTTTAATGCTACAAAGAAAACAGGGGGAGGAGACCAAGGTTACTTATGAGGGAGAGGGGTCTGTCCTCAATGACATCCAAGTCTGCTACCACCTGAGTCACTACCTAACACAGGTCTTCTTCTGAGCCTACACCCCATTTCTCCTACTTGGAATGAGGATGCTTACCTATGCCATTGTGTATTAAAAGTATGTAAGTTATCTTTGTTTTACATGACTCACAGATAAGAATTTGCTTTGAGTTTCAGAAGTTCTGAAACTGTGGGGACTCATGGAGATGAACTGAACGCATGTATTTTGTATGGATGTGCGCCTCAACAATTAAGGAGATGGGGGGGTGAATATTATGTTTAAGATATGTTTGGGCAACAAGTTGATGAGTATTGGACTTGGGATGGCTGATATTGATTGGCAGTTTGACTAGATTGAGAAATACTTGGGAGATGAATAAGGCATTCCTTTTGATGTGCTTGTAAGAGTGTTTCCAGAGAGGATTAACTAAGTGGGGAAGATTTATCCTGAATGTGAGAGGCACCATTCCATAGGCTGGGGGCTCTGATAGAATATAAAGGGGGGAAGAAGAGAACCAGGGTGTACAGGCATTGTTTCTCTCCCATCTGACCCCCATGATGCAAGCTGCTCTTTCTTCCCTGCTGTACCCACAATGAACTGAAACCTCCGAAACGGTAAGCTCAGATCTTCCTCCATTCCAAATTTCTCTCATTTATTTGATTGCATGAAAACCGCAACAAAATCCTGACCAACACACTTTTGACCATTTCTGGGTTAAGGACACTCTAATCTCATATTCTTTTTTTTTTCCTAATAAATTTAGGAATAAATATCAAAGGAATGAATGCTCAACTGTGGTCATATAGTTATTTTGAGGCAAGTTATGAAGTACATAATATAACCCAAAGCTTTAACAACTAGACACGATTCTCATCAGACAACCTGAAGATGTCTCTCAAACATAGGGATATCAATCTTCATTTTCCAGTAGAATTAAAAAAAAATTGCCTGTGCTAGCTTCTTAAATTCCTTCCGAAATTTCCTTAGCAGGAAAGATCTACCTTCCTCTGTTTCCTTTCCTCAACAGCTGGAGGGAGTTGAATGGGCTTTTGAAGCATCTTTAGAAGTACTAAGTAGGTGACTTACACAGAATTTTAAAGTCTGCAATATTTTCTAGGACAGAAAGTAAACGGGAAATGACACCAATGATTTATCATACCTAACGTCTCCTTCTCTCTTCCCAAAAGGATGCAAATGTATGGAAATAAACTCCTAGCAATAAAGGAAAAGACTGTATACCCTAATGTGAATTGCTGTTGAATGTCTCTACTTTTCAAAGGAAAAGAAGTCTTGAAAGAGGTAATTGGATACCATCAAGCAGGCTTGTTCTGTGCAGGGCTCAGGTGTGGAAGGCTGGTGACTTCACTACCAGTGCCCTATGGATGGTTCTTGATGACATTAGTCCATTTTTGGTGTCTTGTTGGAATGGGAGACCAGACCTGCAACACTTTGGCCAGCATTTCTCTTGAGAAATACATTTTTCTAATGCTGAAAATATTAAATGTATTTTCATAAGTAAAATCCTTGGGGGAAATGAGGAAATGGGCCATAAATTCCTTTTTTAAGTATTCATGAGTGACACTGCTTTGTTTACTTTAAGTTTTAACTCGCATAGGTCCTGCCCTTCCCCAGTTAAACTTATCACTATGCATGCTACAAAGCAGACATTACAATTCTTCAGGATAAGTCTAAAATTCAGCTGTTCAGGCCAAAATGACAATAAATAGGAGATAAGGAGAAGAGCCTGGTGTGCCCGTGAAATTTCAGATCCATTTCAATTGACAAAGAAATGTTATCCATCACTGAGCATCTAAAAAGGCTTCATTAGACCACTAATTTTTTAAAAATTCTTTTGCTTCTATAACATGTATCTCTCCTTGCTCTCTGATGGTTTTCAATTAGATTGATTTCACTGTAACACACTTTACTTTGGATCATAAGCTTTAATTTCCCAAAAATGTATTGTTTCCTTTTGTTTTTCTTTTTATTTTTTTCTATATATTTCTTCATCTACATGTAAAAGTACGTTAGCTTTTTTTTTACAAAAGAAATTCCCTCACTTCAAATAATTTATTTTCTGTTTTTAAATGTAGTCATTTAAATGTAGTTTTCCATATTTCCCTCTCTTTTTTATATAATGTTGTTATTTTCTTTTTTAAAAAAAAACATTAGCAACCGCTTGAAGAACAGAGGTTTGAAGTGTTGCCAGTGAAAACTCAGAAGAAGGCACACTATCTCATGTGACAGTTCACGTGTCATCAGTGACATTTGACATCACTGAACAAGTAGAATCCCTTTCACATGGAGACCTCAAGCTGCTGACCTTGAATGAGAGTTCCCTAAAGACCATGTAAGAATTCTCTCCTGAGGGTTTTGCCCAGAGCTGATAAAGCATTTAGCTTAATACCACTCTTGAAACCCCTTCAAAGGTGCTGGTTCCTATCTGCTTAGTCTTCTTGCTCTCCTCACACTGATCACACATCCTCTGAGGAGAGCCTTGTGGCTTTCATGTTCTACCATGTTCTACGTCCGTTTCCTTATTATTGAACCTTTGCCTTTGCCTTATTGCCTTTCAGACAAATTGAACAATGTCTTTAGAACATTCTCTAAGTTTTACTCTGAATGTCAAGTACTTTCCTCCTCTTCCTGTAGCTGAACCATCTGATTCTACTGAACCCAGGGTGGAGGATATAGAGAAAAACCCAAGCACTACATCCTATGAGTGCATTATAATAATTGGTTAAGGTTTTTGTTGCCACGCAGAAAGAACCCAAGCAAAAGCGGCTTGTGGAGGAAAGGGTTTATTTGGCTTACGGACTTGAGGGGAGACTCCATCCTGGCAGGGGAAACGATGGCATGAGCAGAGGGCTGGACATCACCTCTGCCACAGCACTGCAAACAGCAGCAGGAAGGTGTGCCAAAGACTGGCAAGGGGAAGCTGGCTTATAACCCCCATAAGCCCGCCCATGACAACATAGCTCCAGCGAGGTTGTTAAACCCAAACTGCCATCAGCTGAGGATCGATCGCTCAGAACACATTCATTTGTTTGTGGGGGACACCTGGATCAAACCATGACAGTTTTCATATGTATTGTGAGCCAGCCAAACAAAGTTGAATGTCTTTTCTTAGAAATGATAGAACATTAAGAAATTAATTAAATTAATTAAATTAAATTAATTAATTTCTTAAATTAATTAAACTAGTGAGAAAGTATGTTTTTATGGTTGAGTGTGTAGCCAATTTGGGATCATTAGATAAGTAAATATCTGGAAGAAAAAAGATCTGCATAACTGTGTAGCTTGATTAAGGTTCATATGCAGCCTACCTTTCCTGTAGCATGTTTAATTATCCATATCAATGAACCCACCCTGAATGAAATTTTCTCAGTGGAATTGAGTGTAGGAGTGGGGAGACTAATGAGGGTAAGAGGAGGGTATTATGATCAAATCACAGTATTTCTGGTATTAAAATTCTCAATAAAAAAGAAAATTCTGATTTAGTACAGAAAGTAATCTCACTACTAAAGGTATGACCACTGCTATCATTTTCAACAGAGTATAAACAGGTGAGGAAAATATTCATGATGCCATGAAACTGGACAAAATTGACAAAGATCATCTCTCCAGAAGGCACTGTGACCAGAGGAAATCCTACAAACAATATTCATTTGTATTTCAGGAGACTATTCAAGACTTTGGGTTTTGGCAGTGAAGGACTAGGGAACACACCCTCTTGTTAGGTTTGAAGACATGCTGACTGTAGCAACTATTTGTTAGCAAACCTAATGGTTCTGTTAGCATTTAATTTAAGGTTTAATTTATTTGGGTGAAAACAGTGTTACTCGCATTTAACACACCACCACTATTCTAGGAAAATAAATCAAGAAAAGAACTAATTTCAGCTCTTAAAGTTGATGTATTCATTTCTTTTGCATCGCTCTGACTTAAATACCTGACAGAAGCAGTTAATCAAAAACAAAACAAAAAAAATCATTACTTTGGGGCTGGAGAGATGGCTCAGCAGTTAAGGCGCTTGTCTGCAAAGCCTAACAACCTGGGTTTGATTCCCCAGTACCCACGTAAGGTCAGATGCACAAAGTGGCACATGCATCTGGAGTTCATTTGCAGTAGCTTGAGGCCCTGTTCCCATTCTCTCTCTCTCCTCTCTCTCTCTCTCTCTCTCTCTCTCTCTCTCTCTCTCTCTCTCTCTCTCTCTCTCTTTCTCTCTGTCTCTGCTTGCAAATCAATCAATAACCCCCAAATCCTTTTTATTTGTATACTAAGATTTTTTATGTTGTATTTCAAACAAATTTTGCTTCTTTTTCTTTCCCTTCCTCCCTCTTTGCCCCTCAATCCTCCCCTTGTGTCCCCCCCACACCACAGCCTCCTCTTGGCTTTTCTACTATGCTTTTTTTTTGTTTCCCTCCTTCACTTTTCATCACCCTTTCCCTCCATCACAGCCTCCTATCTGCATTCATGCTGACAGAAACAACTTAAGGAAGGAAATATTCAGGCTCACGGTTCCAGTCCATCATAGTGAGGAAGGCAGACAGGCTCCTTCTGCGACAGCGGGAGCTGGAGGTGGCAGCTCCTTCACATGATGGCAGACAGGAAGAAAGGAAAATGGACTGAAACCTTCACAGGCCTACCTTATCCATCAGGACCCCACCTCCCGAAGGCTCCATAGCCTTCAGAAGAGCCCACCAGAAGGGATTAGAGTGTCCACAGCATGAAACTCAGGGGAACATTGCAGACCCAAACCACAACTACAAGGTCAGATGGTTCACAAACTGCTGAAGTTATCTAAGGGACTGAGACAGATGTGAAAGACCCAAAACAAGTCATGTGACTTCTCCCCTCGAAGTGTTACAGATCCACCCAGAGAAATCAAATGAGTTTTATTTTTAACATTCTAACTTTAATGAATTGAGTGTGATTGCCCTCAGATTTTATAAGGAAAAGCCCAGCTCGTGTCTTGACTCCACCAGACTGTCATGGCTCTTAGATTCTGTTATACCTGAAGCCTGTATTGCTCTATGACCTAGGAATGACATTTCTGTGGTTACAAGATTAGCAGAGGTGGTACAGGCTCTCATAATTGCTGTCCCTGGCTACGGACGTAGTACTTTTGTGTCGATTCCAAGTCTCATGCCTTCAACTACATCATTCCAATAGTGAAGGTCCGGCTGTCATGTGCTAATGACAATATACTAATAACACAGCTACTTTGGCTATAAAATATAGATTTACACCAAACCCCTAAAGATTGATTTCAAGAAACATTTAATGAAAATTATGAAATAAGCTACAAGATTATAAATACGTTATCTGGAAAAAATTACTATACTCAGTCTTTTTTTTTTTTTTTTGCTCTGTTTTACACAGAAACTATCTTGGGATTTATGAGTGTGACTCTTAAGTTCTCTGATGACCTCCAAGAATGGTAAGCCTAGATTGGTGTAACAAATGTCAGCAAAGCAGACATTTTGTTGGGCCTGATTCTGCAGGGTTGTATGTTTTGGGCTAAGCAGTTTGATGAAATTTCCTGAAGATTACATTTCCTGTAGTGGGACTTGACCCAAGAAAGCGGCTCAGAATGGTTGGTGTGGGTGGAGAAAAGAAAGGGCATTTTAGAATCCTCCTGTCTCTAGTTTAATTCCAAACTGTGAGTCTGGTACCCCCAGCACAGTTAAATACTTTCTGTAGCACCGTGGAGGGTGGCAGGAGGGAGTTCAACCTGCCAGAGTCCCACAGATTTATACCTCATAATAGCTACCAACGCGCTGCAGTAAAATTTTACGTTTCAGCTAAATTACTAATGACTTTCAGGCCCGTGCCAGAAATTTTAGAGTAAGTAGGCTGAAAAAAAAAAGGAGATGAGAGAATGTACAGTCAGGCATTCTTAGGAGAGCTGTGTGTGTGTGTGTGTGTGTGTGTGTGTGTGTGTGTGTGTGTGTGTGTGTGTGTGTGTGTGATGACTGTTTTTCATTTGGGATTATGGGACATGTGCTCATCAATTTTTTTCCCATCTTGATTAAATATAATTAGGTTCCAGCAAGCATCTCTTCCCCTCTCTTGGATGCTGGGGTGTTTTTGCATTTTAGCCTGGGTTATCTGCAGGGGTCAGAGCAAGAAGAGGTTATGCTTGTTGCCTTCAGCCTGGACTCCCAGGGTGGTCACATTTTTGACTTATTTACAGATTAAAGCTCTGGCCTGTGCTGGGCCAGCAGACTGTTACTGTCTCTCACTGCTTGGAACCCGTGACTCTTGACTTCCCCTCTTCTTAGAGTGCTTTTTCCACATTTCCTCTTGGCACAGAGCACCATGTTATTTTGACAATGTGCTGGAGTTGTCTCCTGTCTAGACCCCCCTGGACTGGTCAAAGTGGCCACCCTTAGGAAGGCAGGTGGTCGGGACACACCCCACCCCATCCCCAGAAACAGAAAGCTCATGGTGACCTGCATGGGGAAGGTGAGTCTTTTTGGCTTTTATTATTCTTCTGAGAGACGCTGGTCATCTACATCATACCAGGACCTTGGGTGAATGCATGCCTTCCTTACTCTGACCAGGTCCCTGCCTGGCTGGTAATTTTGCCCACTGACTTCACAACTGTGCAAATAAGAAAAAATAAACACAGTTAAGACTGTCCTAAGATAAAAGCAAAATCAATTAAAAATGTATGACACGAAAGGCTTTGAAGCTCAATCAGTGTTATAAAGTGTGGGTTTATCCCTTGGTGTTCACACTTGATTTATTTTTTAATAAGTATAGCACACATAGGTTATTTTAATTTAATTCTCTCTTATTTCATTTACAACTTAAATTTTACTTATTGGCCTAATAAGAATCTTTTTTTTTCCTCTTTCTAAACATTCAGACTGTCATCTTTTCACTTTAGATTTTTTGCATGTTTGGGTGCCTTTTTTTATTGGTATCTATTTTGAATGAATTTATTTCAAATGAAGGAAGCCCCACTTGCACTTATTAATGTGAAAATCTTTCCTCTAGTCATGGAAACATTTCCAGTGTATGAGAGGACCTAGTGCTATGCAAGATTTCATGGTCTGGTTTCTATAAACATTTGTAGTATTAGACAGACTTGAAAGTTATAAGAATTTGATAATCAATGTTTTGACATTTGGTGTTTTCTCCAAATATATATATTATTAAAGAATGGCCTTTTTAATTTCTCTAACAAGACTCTCATATCTTATGATGGGGAAACTGAGCCTTAGGTAGACAAGTGTGCCTGTTAACCAGCTCATTCAAATGACCACATCTGGGGCTTGAAGCTAGATTGTATCAGGTGAGCCTTCCTTCTACTTCACAATACTTGTCCACGATTAAATCATAGAAGTCACATTCATCACAGATGGAAAGACATTCACTTTAATTAGACTTTAATTTGAGAGGAGGCAAGGAGAAGTCCCCACTAATTCACTTCCAGGCTGACTTGGAAGCATTTATCCTGGAATCTGGCTCAGCCTCAGCTTGCTGGCTCTCCTTTTTTTGAGTCTGAAGGCAGCGTGTGAACTGCTGTATCCTGCAGAGTCTGGCAGAGGAGCTCTGGGCCTGTCCTGTTGTGATGGCCAATGGAACCCATGGGAGCAGAGCTCCTGTGGAGACTCCTGGTGAGGTGGCCTCCCTAAGCCCTGTGGTTCTGCTCCTGAAGTTTACTCAGCTGGTTTAGCTCTGGCAAGATCTCTCAGCCCTTTCTCAAAACCACCACCCTGGCGCTCAGGGTTTCTTTTGAAACATCCACAGGCTTGGCCCAGGACGTACAACGGAGTGTTCCCAGCGTGTTCAGATGTCCTCTGAGGACTCCCCAAAAAATACTAGCTTGAGAAGCTAATGGCCAGGAAAGGTGCTTAATTCTGTGCTTGGCACTGTGAGGAGGCCTTCACCTTTCTGAATAGGAAATTCCACAAAGGTAGCCCTGCATAAGTTCTTTTCACTCTTTTTCTTTGCTTTCTTTTCTTTTCCTCATAAGCACTATTTTCTCTTCTTTTCCTCCCCTTTCTCCCCTCCCCTCCTCTTTCCTGTCCTCTCTTCTCCTTTCCTGTCTCCCTTCTCCTCTCTTCCCTTTTTCCTTTTTCTCCTGTTTTTCCTCCCCTCCTCTTCCTTTCTCTCCTCTCCCTTCCCCTCCCCTTCCCTTGCCTCTCTTCTCTTCTCTTCTCCTCTCCTCTCTTCCCTCCCCTCCCCTCTCCTCTCTTCTCTCTCCTCTCTCCCCCTCCCCTCTCCTCCCCTCTCTCTCCT
>PVHP010007561.1:0-56386 GCA_004024765.1 Zapus hudsonius
AATAAATAAATAAATAAAGCAAGTTTGCCTGGAGGAAATGACTTTCATTTAACCTTCATATTGCTTCTTTTCCTTCTTTTCCTGACAGTGTAATAAGTTAACAAAAAAGTGGCAATCTTGAATCCCATCCTTGCACAGGACCGTAGGGCCTGCATTTGCTTAAATGAAGACAGATCAGTTAGACACCTGTCATGAGGCTAATCAGAAAGAAATTAATTGGTCTTATTGGAATCTTTGCTTTTTTAACATCAGAAAAGCCAACTCACTCTGACATGTGTCAATCTCTTTATTTCATTAAAAAGTAGGACTTGGTTTATTAATCCATGAGAAATCAACCTTGTATGTCTAGGGATGTCAGTCAAAGTTGTGGCTTTATTAAAAAAATTCAGTGGAAAAAATAATCCATAACTCTCTTTTATTTGTCAGATTGCCAAGTGATGATGCTTCAGAATGTGGAAGTCAGGGCTTCAAGAAAAGAGTCTTTCAAAGGAAGTGGTCCAAGAAAATTTGCAAATGCTACAAAGGCATTCCTTTTACCCTGGGGACCCCTGAATTCTGGTGTAAGGTAAAGTCATAAGCCAAGGCAAGCAAAATGTAACCCATGGAAAAGGCCAGCCCAGTGTCTGATTTATTTATTTATTTCATGATGTGAAATCTGTTCCCAATAATTTAATAGTTGGATTGGAAGCAGAAAGCAGATTTTTTTTCATTTGAAAACCAAACATAATTCCAATTTGAGGCTCTATAAATAAAGTGGTGTTGGAACAAAGCTAGAATTATTTGTTGATAAATCATGCATGCCAGATTTGCTGTCCCAAAGACCAAATTGAAGAATAAGTAAGTGAATCCAAGATAGTAACTACCTGGCATTTGAGAAAAATATGTTGTCTAACTCTTGCCCTGAAGTCACAGATCTTCTTGGAAGACTCTATACTGCTTCCTGTTTGGCTTCTGTATTCCTCTGTGTCACCTCCCTTTGCACTCCGGAATGCAGCAAACTGATTTGATTTCTGTTTCTACCATATTGATGACATTGGTATTCAATTAAATTAAATTTAAATAATTATTAAATAAGTCATTATGTAAGGTGCAAGATGTGTTCTTAGCTCTTTCCTCTCAAACCCTCTCCCCACTGCAGACTCTATCACAGCTCCAGAGAACAAGGGAGGGTTTAGAATGGGACCAGTACCTTCTCTGGTGTTCCCAGCTTATATTCTTGCTTCTTTTCTCCCAATCTCAAAAGTGTCGGAGATCCACTCCAGAAAATAATGGAAAGTGTCAGTTCTCTCCTCCCTCCAGTTCACAACTTATTCTGTTATCTGATCTTTACTTCCTGGGGAAAAGGTTGTGCCATTCATACACTGCTAAGAGTTAGTCACCAATACATCTTGCTTCAAGGCAACCAATTTCCCTAGCCACAGATTTTCTCAGATTCCAGGGGCAGGGGAACTAGAAGAAAAAATGGGAATGATGCTAAAGTAAGCTGAGCCTCTGGTAGATTTAAAGGAAAAAAGTTGATTTTTTTTTCCTATATTAAAAATCCAAGACATCACAGTTCCGATCAAGATTTTGCTTTGCGTCATTTTATATTATTTTCATGCCAAGTATCTCAAAGTAGGTAAAAATCTCCATTTCCTCAATAACATACATTTGTACTTTATATCAGTATCATTCATCTTTCAAGAAGAGGAATTTACAACTTAGAAAAAACACATTTGCTTTTTAGGATGCACGTTTTGCACTTATGTTATTTCTATTGGCAAATGTTTATGTATGAGGAGAGTTTATGAAAAAAAATGAAAGAAAGGACCTGTCCTAATTCCATTAGTAGAATTCTTCATTAGCAGCTCAGGCCAGCTCTATAAGAGGAAAGACCAATTACCAATACTGGGTCTTGCTGATAATCCTGTTTTGCCTTTAGAAGGATGCTGATTTTCTACCTCCCTGCAGATTGATGTGGGGCACAGGTGTGCACAGCAGTGCAGGCACACCATGTAGGCATGAGCCTCAGCTTCCAAAGTAGCTGTTGAAAACAGCACTCAACCTAATTAGCTCTCAAAATGATTTAGAAGGACAGGGATTGGGAGGAGAGTGGGAGCCAGGCAATATGTTACTGAGTTTTCAGATAGCAATTCATATAATCTTAAAAAAGATTCATACAAGTGCATAAGAATGATAAAACCTTATGCAAAGGTCAACTATCAATCCATCTCCTCTACCCTCTGAGGACTCACTGAGGTGAGAGGGTTTTCCTTCTGGCCTCTCAACCCTAAAATGGTATAGTGTTACATTCAACAGATTCACCCTCAAGATATGGGATTAAAATTATGTGATGTTGAGTAGGTACATAAAGCAGGCTTAACAAATATCATTCCCTCAGTCTTACCAATGAAAAAGCTTTATTCCATCTCTTCCTTTGTAGATAGCCCTCCTCTTCTGAAAGTCCCTGAGCTCCGTCTTAGCTTTGGGTATGTACTGCCTGGGTCCTTACTATTGAGACTATATATATGCTTTTATTTCAGGCTAATTTTGATTCATAATAAGCCACATATGTATTTCTACTATGATAGAGTATCCCTTCCTTCTCACTCTCCTTTCCCTCTCTGAGAAAGATTGTCCTCTGCTAAGGAGCACTCATGCTTTCCCCATTAGAGAGGGTGATGCAGACATAGTTTTCCCAGAACTCACTCAATATATCTGGATAGGCATTTGCTTTACCAGAATCATATTAATGCAGCCATAATAAAACATATTTTCTTAATTCTCTTTACTCAGATCTTTGCCCTCTGTAGAATTTAAGACAGAAATTTTATACAAAGGAATATTCTTATGTTTTCCTCTGCTATGACTAATTTTGGAAGCAAGCAAAGATTCATTTACTTACCATTCAAATTTGTTTCATTTATTTTAGTCTGTGGTGCTAAAATCAACTGCATAAGAACATCTATCTACACAGAGAACAGGATAGAGGGAGATGAGTGGAGAGGGAAAGAAATAGACTAAATATATGAAATTTTCAGGATAGTTACTTTCATAGTTGAAGCTCTTATGAGATAACACCTCTGAATTGGTGAATTAATAGTTGGATGTACAGAAACACACATTTTTTTAATATATATTTATTGTCCATAATGAATTACATTATTTAGTGGGCAAACCATGCGTTGTTATCCCGAATTCCCCAATTCCCCCCCTCCCCATCCCTGATCAGTTGTATATCCTCCTCTGTGGGCTGTCTGTATTAGTCCTTGTGGCAAGGTATCCTGTATATCTTAGTACTCATCCCAGTATATATTCTTTATTCTCCTTTCTCATTGCCAGATAGAAGCTGAGTGATTTTCCTGCTTGATCTCTCAGCACTGGAATTTCAACTAGAAGGCCAGGGTTATGTGGGCTGCTGTTCAAACAACAGAGCCAAAATGTAGTTTGTTTCCATGTGGGTGAGAAGAGCTCCAAACAGTCCTTTCTGAGAGAAGCATATTAATAACCAAAAAGAAACCTTCTCTCCAACGTGGAGAGGGAAGTGATGAGAAACAGACTAAAGCCCAATGGTGATGACCTGCTAAGCCTCCTAGTCCCCAGTAAATTCAAGTCAAAGAAGTGTAGTTGTTCAGTCGCATCCAGAGCCCAAGCAGAGGGCCCTCAGGATGGCCTCTTGGGATAGGGTAAGTCCATGACAAGGTGAAAAGGGGCTTCAAAACCTTGTCAACAGCCATAGCAAATGAAAGCCAGGGTAAGGAGCAAGGGATGTCAGACTCGGGCAAAACCATCCAGTTTACTAATTACATACACTCTGGGATTTCCTGGAACCTGGAACATCCCATGGCCTAGGAGTCATCCTATTGGCATGGTGGCTGAATCAATGTATAGCTACTGTATCTTTTGGATACTTGGCCCCAATTTACCTGCTGAAATGACATCGTTTCTTACCTTGGGAATGTGTGATAGATTATAGAACTCAACCTTTACAGCTGTGAAACTGTGTCATTGTGGAAATGTATCTTGTTTGCACCTCTGGAGCAGATGCCATGTAGTAAGTTTAGGAGTTCAGTAGCAGATGGAGAACTCCATACATAGCTTCTTTGAGGTAGAGAAAACAAGTGTCAAGGAGCTGTCTTGGAAACCAATTCTTGATAATTTATCATATCAGTGGCTAATTAAAAGTCACTTCTGATTCTTTGAATAAGATAATTGAAAGGCACAATGTTGGTCTAAATGAATGTTTTCTGAATGATGGATTTGGGGAAGACAAGAGAGATACCTACATAACCTGGTGTAACACAGAATCTGAGACTCATGACCAGACAGGTTCTTCGTACTAAGTCTGTTTGGTACTGAGATACTGAGTTAGATTGCGATAATCTAGGAACGTTTGCTTGTGGACAGGCTAGAGATTTTGCTAAATGCATTCTCCTGCACATACAAATCTGAAATAAATCCCAATGCTAAAGTTGTCTCTTTTTTTGCCAAGGAAAAGAAACACAAACCTCTTACTCATATCTTTCCCAAAGCAAATTGTTCAGAGATTGAGATAGTAAATCAGAAGAAATTTTCTGAGAAATAAAAAATTTGATTGGGAAAGAGATCTTTACTCAGAGATAAAGATGGGAGAATTTCAGAATGAAAATGCACAAATACCATGCAATTAAGATGACAATTTGGATTGCTCTTTTTCTTTTTGGAAATTATAGTGCTAAATCAGTGAATATAAATGTTGGTTACCCATGAAAACTTGGTTTAGATCATGTGTTAAACTCTGGTGAAATTATTTCTCTCTACATTTTCATGTTACAGTTTAGGAATCAGGGTTCACTTAAGGAGGAAGAGTTATAGGGGACAGATAAGCTATATAGAGAGAAGTGTTGGCAACAGGGTTTGAGGAATTGCAAGGCTGTTTACTGAGAAGGCAGGCAAGTACCTGAGGGAGTGGTCTTTGGGAGAGAAGAACAAAGCTCACATGCCCATTATCCAAATTCCTCCAGAACCAGGACCATAGGAGGGACTACTCAGTCTCTTCCACACCATGTCCATAATAGTATATTTAATAATACTCAGAATTCTAGCAGCTCTAACCATATGAACCATTTAATACTAATTATGACAACATAATTTTAAGAAGTACTTTCTTTAATTATGGGACATCTCAGAGTAAAAACAATTATCCTTCCTCAGTTTTTGTTTCTCCATAAAAATTGTGCTTGTTATTCTTTGGGAACTTTAAAAAATAGTTTAGAGGGGCATTAAGACATTTACAATGTGAATTTTTTTTCCAAGAAAAAGCTTTTAGATAAAGTGGTCTTTCAAATGTCAACCACAAAATTGAAGAGGGGTGAATATGAAACATTACATCAAAATGCACTTCTTATGAAAATATATAAGTATAAAATATATAAACTTAGGTATGATAGACCCACATATGCCTATTTAGATATATATATTATGCATGCTATATATTATAAATCATGTTACATATTCCACATATACATGCACAATAATATGACAAATGATTAGTTTTAGCCAAATTGCTATTGATATGATCATCTACCCTAAAAAAGTAATACCTTTTAAATATTAGAGAAATATTTCAGATAATAATCATATTACAAACATTCCATCTCTTTCACTGACATACAGAACACTTTCTACTCAGTGCACTAGGATAGCATTTTGTAGATAATAAGAGCATTGTAACTTCACGTTGTAATTTTAAGTTCTATACAGCTATATTGCAAAAGGAAAAGATAGAGATAATTAATGTAATGGTAAAGTAATAATAAGAATTCTATTTGAATTTCCATTTGAGGAGCTATAAAATGGATAAAAGGCAGTAATTCATATCTCAGTAATACTTCCAAGACATCACCTGTGCAGTGAGAACTCTGTGTGGTATGAAACAACAAACTTGGTGTGTAACATGTAACTAGAAAAAGAGTAAATATATTCATGAACAAAATGACTCTGCTGCATTGCATTGTGGTGGAAGTTGTGTACTGTCAATAGTATATATGAATATGTTGCATCTCTCCTCTCTCTCTCTCTCTCTCGCTCTCTCTCTCTCTCTCTCTCTCTCTCTCTCTCTCTCTCTATATATATATATATATATATATATATATATATATATATATACATACATATACATGCACACTCACACACATATGAGTATGATCATGTACAGTGTGTATGAGAGTCTGTGTGCATTAACATGGATGGTCATTTAATTTCAGTCACTCAGTGTTTAAACCATATATACCTGGCTTCTGAAAGCTTGGTCCTAACCTGGTGGCAGAGAAGTGGAGCCTTGCTGGAGGAGGTGCACTGTTGAGGGACTGTCTTAATGGGGTTATAGCCTGCTCCCCCTTGCCAGAGTTTGGTTCACTCTCTTGCTGATGCTACCTGCTGTGACAGAGGTGATGCCCAGCCTTTGCTCATGTGATGCTTTTTACTGCCTTCATGAAACATCCCCTTAAGACTTTAAACCAAAATAAAACTTTTTCTCCCTTTAGGCGCTTCTGATTATGCTCTTTATCCCAGCAATACAAAAGTTCAAAACTCAATGAATAGGGTATATTTTCTCTAACACTAATGTGTTATTTCTACACAAAATTATGTATTATTCACAGAAAAACAATTTATGTCTTAATTTTTTTAAACCCAGTATCATAAACAACCCCTTTACAGGAGGTCTATGTAGGTTTTGTCTTACTCAGCTGAAGAGACATTTCCCATTCTCCTTTCCTTGTTTATAAAGCAGCATCCAACTATTTGGAGGAAGAAGAGCTCTGGTAACCTACTGGAGTTACAAAGTATTTGAACTATTTGTGTCTGTGGTCCTGGCAAGACTCATGTAATAGTATTGTGTGTGGTAGGCTTGGCCCCATAATCTGGCATTCTCCTAATGTCTGCTAATAGCGTTGAGACAAAAGCATTCCAGAACACGCTGTGTTAGCTATAGCCAGTGGCGCCTATCTTCAGAAATACACCTTAACATCTTACTCCCTGTAGTAGTAAGTTCGACATTACTGGGATGAATTTCCAAACACACATAGTTTATGGGAGGAAGAGATTTATTTTAAGTTTGTACATCCATCATTAAGAGAAGAAGCTGACTCCCATTCATAAACTCAAGGAGAGAGAGAGAGAGAGAGAGAGAGAGAGAGAGAGAGAGAGAGAGAGAGAGAGAGAGAGAAACCACCACCAGAGAGCAAAGCCAAAAAGCAGCAAATAGCAGGGACCCTGCCAGAGATGATACCTCTCTGCTTTCCTTTGGGCTTGAATTTAGATCCAATCAAACACACCTTTAGGTTGGAGCCCAAGATCTGCCTCTAGTGACACCTCCTCCAGCCAGGCAGCTGGAGAACAAAGTTACAGCTTTATTGAAGCACTTGAGAGCATGGGACACATACATTCAAACTACCACACTCAGTCTATTTTTACCCAAAGAATCTCTGTCTGTCTGCCTCTGCTCCACTGGTCTAGATGGTCAGAACTCTTCTCCATGGCAGGATGTCATTGCTCTGCCTCATTCTGTCCAAAGCGAATCAAAGGAATTCATTCCTATCCACACATCTGTCAATATAAAATAACTGTTGTTGGTAGCATGAAAATAACTTCATCTACATAAAACACAAGAGAAATGGGCACAGCAGTTCCCTAAGAGTAAAGTATAGAAAGAAAACCTGGCTTTTCCATCCTGAGGTTTCATTCTTTTTCCCCAGCACACTCAGTAAGGTTAACATGTATTTAAACCCACTTCATTTTATTATTTTTACTAAAGATGTTTGACATAGTGGAAAGACAAGTGAACTTGACTTTGGATGCATTTTTTCAACCTTGGGTAATTAACTAAACCTTAATCAACCGGTCTTGTTCTGTCAGTCTGTTAAGTGGATATATAACATCTGCCTCCTAACATGCCTAGAGGATCAAATGTGCAAAAAACTTTATACCAGTCAAATGATTTATGCATCTTAATTTATTTTCTTATTGTTTATTAGTTAAATATGCTCTTAAATTTTATTATTACAAATTTACAAGTATACATTTCACTCTATGTCTTATGTGTAATTTTTTCATATTTATTATCAATAATTAGATACATTACATGAGCAAGCACCCCAATTTCTCTCCTTCCTGTCCCCAACCCACTGGGGCCCTCCTCAGTGGGCTTCTTGGAGCAGTCCATGGGATAGGGTGTTATGGATTGTATGAGAAGCAGCCAGGTTTTTTTTTCTTTGTGTGTTGCTGCTGAGGGGGGGGGCACTTGACTCTGGGTATTCCCCCCAAAATGGCTCTTACAATTGTGAGTTTCAGACAAGTTCCATAGAGACTCTCCCCTTGAGTGGGAGGTGTCTCTAGCCAGAGCTCAAACCTAGATGCTAAAGCGGATTGGTCAGGTGTAGACCATTCAGCTGTCTCTCTGGCTTACCTGGTGGAAGTATTAAAAACTTCCCTAAAACAAACCCCTTAGGCTGGGGTGAGAACTCGATCTCCTCACAGGAGCTTTTTTCCTCATGATGAGAGCCCTCTGTTATCTTTTCTTTTCCTGCCTATTTTGATAAACAATATAGATTTTGGCTAAACCCTCCCCACGTGTTCTCTCCACATTGGTGGCTGGAGAACTCTGTAACTCCCCATTTTCCTTTAAATAAATTCTTCCACTATACCTTAACCTCTGGTTGTCTATGATTTTACTTCTTTAACTTTGTAGACAAGCATTCAGGTACTCCTTAAATTTTGAGGTGCATTGGAATTTTTTGCTGGGCATTATCTAAATTCTAATCCTCAGCTCAGTCCCCACACAGTCTTTCTGTCCCCTCTATCTCTCAGATCCGTGAGTTACAGTGGGTGAGTTTTAGGTCGGCCATACTGTTGAAGTCTTAAGAGTCTCTGGATTTCTGCTTTGGATTGTGCTGTATATCCTCAGTGTCTGTCTCCATTATCTTTTCCCAGGTTTTCTGACTTGCTGTGGAGGTAGGTCTCCCAGGTTTTTTGACATGCTGTGGAGGTAGGTCTCTTGCTCAACTCACCGCTTACACCAAGGATCCGTTTGGTCTCTATATTATAAATCAGGGGTGGCTCATCTGCCTGTCTTTCTTGTGTTCTCACTTTACAGCATCTGGGCTCTCAGTCCATAGGAATGTGCTTTCCATATTCATGGTGGGTTTTTCCTTCTTCAGTTGGCCCTCTAGAAACGTCTTCAGAGATACCTAGAGGTATCCATCTTCTAGGTGATTCTAAATTGAATCAAGTTGGCAATGAATATTGATTGTCATAATATTTGCTTTATAAATGAGAGAATGATCTTATAGAAATTACTCAATCTCTTAGTCACTTTTCTTCATGTTCAAAAGGAGAAATCTGTGTGAATAAAATGGTGATAAAATGTCAAGTATAAAGACATTGACATCAGTGTGTGGCACAAAACAGGTCTTCCATCAATGATTTGCAGTTAGTGATAGAGCGGAACAAGACTCACTGGAGGGTGGAAGACAAATAGCTCAAATAATATCCTGGAGGAATGCACAGCAGTGTAACAAAAGTCACACCTAAACATTGAATTACAACAGCCCATATGAAGGTCATGGGCAAGTGGGAAGTGGGTGAAAATTAGAAAAAAAAATGAACAAGGTAGAAAGTGGGTGACACAGAGGGATGTTGGAGGTGAGACTCTTTACACAAAAGTCTTATCTGTGTCCTGACCGATGGAGACAGGCTCTTCACATGGCTTAGGTGTTGGTTGGTCAGATATAGCACTGGAAACAATAGGTTCAAAGTTTAACCCAAAGAGAGTCAGGACTGTGCTCTTCAAAGCTGCTGTACCTCAAAGACTGAGACATAATTCGTGTTTTGTAAGATCGTTTTATGTGATGGTTAGGTTTTGTTGTCAACTTGGATCTTTTTAATTATCTTGGGTGGATCTCTGAGGATGTTTCCAGGAATGCAGCTTCTCAACAGGGGCAGAATGTAAAGAAGTTCAAAGAAACTGGAACTAAACATCCTTTCTTCTGTGGGCCATGCAGGAAGGAAATTCCAGAGGCTCAGGAAGCCATTAAGTCTGGGAAAGGGTTGCAAGACCCTAGCCTAACTCTATATAAAGGAGAAGAAATTCTCTTTGCCCCTCGTACCTTGTTGCTATTTTGTGTGTGGTATTAGTGATGGGTTTTTCTCTCTGCTCGGACCTGTGAAAGAGAGCCAGCCTCTTTTGCTGTTATGGAACTTCCTCTCAATCTGCAGTTTTAATAAATACATTCCTCCCCCAAATTGTGCCTGGTTTGGAGATTCATCCCAGCGGCATGTGACTGACTACGACATCTTATCAAGAGATAGTCTATATAGATGGAGAATTGGAAATGTAGAAATTGAAATGAGAGTAAATAGATGTTTGCAACACCACATTTCACATCTGTGCCCTTCTTTCACCAGAACTCTGGCTGTGGACTCGGACAGATAGGCTCACCAGCTCCAGCTCCATGTCTTCCCTGTGCAGCCACAGCAGGTTGTTCTGCCTCACTAAGCCCCCATTCTCTCTTTGCAAAGTGAACCTAATAATGGCACATTCAGATAGAAAGCAGAAAATCATGGGATATGGAGAGCTCAACACTAAAGGAGACTTATAGCATGCCCTCAAAACTCCAGGGAGCATTGCAGAAGAGGGGACAGAATAGAGGAGCCATAGAGTGGGAAGTCACATTCTGAATCACTGCCCCCCCAACCAAGATGGTACACTCATGACCCTACAGTGAATACTGATAATTCGACTGAGGCAGGCCCGCAATAGAATGGGGAAGGGAAGAGAGAATATAAGAGCATAATCCAATGGGAATACCAATATATTCATACAATAAAGTTTTTAATTATATATATATATATATATATATACATTTGCATAGATCTATCGCTACACTGGTAGAGCTCTTAGTACATGTCATTAACAGAATATAAGACTCCCTCATTATATATTAATATTTCCCTCCTAATAATATTTTTTTGTTTTCTCTACAATGTGGCTCCTACTCATCACATTTAATCAATAACTGTGTCACTTATTCATATTTTATTTCATTTTTGGTCTTTATGTTTTCTTCTCTCTGTGTGCATATAGTTTTGAATCTTTCAAAATAATTTTTTTCTCAGTGTAAAGAAGTAGGGGTTCAGTGGAAAGCTGTTGCGGGACAAAAGAAAATAATGTGAGGCAATTATGATCAAAATACATTATAGATACAAACATGTACATACACATATATATCTGAAAATTTTTTTAAAGACAAAGATAAAGCACCACGACCAACAGCATCCAGTTTTACCTCACTCCAAACTTGATACATAGTGATGATTCTGTGCCCCTCAGAGGGTCAACCAGCATATTTATGATTTCCTATGACATGATTCATAGATCTATGCAAACATTTGGACTTAAATGGAATAAGGTGGCGTTGTTATTAGATAAAAAGTCAAAGCCAGCTTATTACATATAAATCTTCATAAATGTGCTGGTGTGTAGGAAGGGTGTTGTAAAAGCTTGTTTAGTATAATCAAACATTAGCTGATACCATGAATCACATCTATCATCAGGGGAGAAGACACAGCATTGCATGAAGAATATGAACTGTTGCCTTGACAACCCATCTACTGAAAATCACATTGATGCCATATCATGTCAAATTCCTGCAGAGTCCACTTCTCACTTCTCTAGTCTGGGACATCGGCACAGTTGCATATATTTTTTCATATTTTCCTGAAGAATATCACCAGACTCCAACTACCAGGAGCTAATAAACATAATATCTATGATTAAATTAAATCTCCATGTTTCTTGCCAGGCATGGTGCAAACACCTTTAATCCCAGCATTTAGGAAGCAGAGGTAATGGGATGTCATAAATTCAAGGCCACCCTGAGATACATAGTAAATTCCATTCTGAAAATTATAAAAAAAAATGTTTATCATTTGGAAAGTGATTTTGAAATGCAGCTTGATGCACATTTTATTTTGTAACATTATGAGGTTAAAAAAATCACTGATAAGGATTGGCATTAAGGCTCTGATGATGGAAGATGTTACTGGATGAGATTAATGAGGAGAGGCCATAGATTATAGGACCAGCTTGTATTTCATTAATTAGGATTTCACAAAATGTGTAGCTCTTCTAATCCATTTCCCTGTGCATCTCTCATACCATCGGCTGCGTCTTTTGTTGGTCACCATCTTCATTTCTCTAGTGCTTGTACCCTTTGTGACTGAATCACCCCGTTTCCATGTTGACATAGCTGGTCATCTCCAGTTTAGCACATGATCCAAATTCCAATTAAGTCCAAATCTTCATAAAACAACAATTTTATAATCCCTGCTTTTTTTATCTTTATTGAGAGGTTTATTTTGCACACAGTGATAGAGATATGAACATGTCCTTTCGACACGACAGGTTGAACCAAGTACATTGTTTGGATGAAATTAAGAAATTTCAGCCATGAAAAGTTTGCCTACAACAAACAAACTTTTCCATGAACATCATAAGTGTCTTGGGGAGAGAATGAATATGAAGATAAGATTAAATTATATTAAATTTAATGTAATTAATTGGAAGCCTGTCCAGTCTAAATTGTATATTTATTTCCTAACATATGCTATAATTAGTCATAATATTCGCAGCTATACAGCCTTAGAAGTTCTTTGCTGTCTCTTTCTCTCTTAATGCAACATCATTTTCTTCTAAAGATATCCCAAAAGCTAACAAGTTCCTTCACTACATGACATTCTTACATGTCTTCCCTGATACCATACATCCTATAGTATGCTCTCTGTCCAAGAAATCTCACCCTCCGACTTGCTTCCTTGCCACAAGGACATAGGATATAGTTAGAGCCTTTTCTCATAATTTGCGTTGGTTTCTGTGGTAGTTTGGATGGATGTCCCCCAATAGATTCATCACTTTATTAAAAGATTTTCTCCAGGTGCCTGGCTGGAGGAGGTGTCATTTTGGGTGGATACTATCCTTCAGTCCTAAGGTGTTTCTGGGATTGGACCTGGAATTCCAGAGATAGATATGTGAAGAGCAGTCTTGAGCTCTGAGGAGCTTATTACTGTCTATTGGTGTGTGTGTGTGTGTGTGTGTGTGTGTGTGTGTGTGTGTAATGCCCCATGCTTGAATCACGGAAATACAGAGATCTTTAAAAATGGTCTATTTCTGATGGATCTTACAGGTTTTGTGCTATGTCTGGGCTAGTAGGAGAGAGAATCATATCTTCCACCTACGGCCATGTATACTGTGTATTGGACCATTTTCTTAAAGTTGATTTTTATAGGTGATTTATCTGTGTAAGTATTTAATTAAATGGTAGTGATATTAGATATGGTTTTATGCTAAGGTGAAAGGTTTCTTTACATAATTTTAAAGTTAAAAATAAGAGAAATGACTAAAATTGTCCTCTCCAACAAATGTGTTACAAAAAATTAATTAAATCTCCACTGGTTTGATAACAGTCATAAGCTAATTAGAAGAACGATTTAGGAAATTATAGTAAATGAAAATCCAATGATTAGGCAAGACAGAATATTTTACAAAGATTAGTGAAAAGAGTAAAAGGAAGGTAATTACTGATTGCTGGGCAGTGTATGCTTCGTTCTAAAGCTCTTGTCTGTAGCTATTGGTGCTGACTGTGGGGATTCCATTCCTAACTCAAAATAAGACAGCTTTTGTACCACTGGTGGTCACCTATAATTCAACTGCCGCATGCACTTACTCGAATGTAGAATCTAAAAGGCTAATCTCTCACAGAGGTTGAGAGTAGAACAGTGTGTTTTCTAGAAGCCTGTGGGTGGGAGGAGAGGAAGGGATGGGAAAAGTGAGTCAATAGTCATTAAGTTGGGGAAGGACTTTCAGGAACATGGCAGCATAGGAGCCAGGGCAAAGAAGGAGGAAAAAAGATAATCAAGACAATATACAAATACTCTCTTTTCTGGCAAGAGACAAGATTTGCAAAGAAACATTTTAAGCCAGAGGGGATTTCCATGGAGAAGCAGAAGGGACCTGCAGCTAATAAGAGTGGATTGGGTGCAGCCTGCCACCAGAAAGTGCTTCCCCTTGCTCACAACCACCCTGCCAGTACCAACAAAAGCCTTTGAAACTGCAGGACAGGGATTCTCCCCACTCACTGGATCCATGAGGTAGCTGCTGTTGATCAGAGTGGACTGACTCCAGCTGGCCACAAGGAAGTGCCTCCAACCGTTCAAAACCATGCCCAGCCTGGACCTGTGAGAAACAGAGAGAGCGAGGGCTTCTGCCCACTCACACCAGCTTTGCAACATCAGAAGAACCTGAAAGGACATTGGGGACCAGCTGAGCTCCTCAAGAACACCTCCAGGGAGCATCGCAACAATCATTGCACCATCTGCAAACAAATTGCAGGAAGCTAAAGAATCCATCCCAAGTTCTGTATCTGTCCACCAATCAGCACCGAAAGAGGCTGCTCAGCCAGCTGAGAGAGACCATCCAAGTAAAAGGAGCCTTTAGGTGGAGGTAATGAGTCACTGGGGGGTGGATCTTAAGATTTTCTAGCCTAATTCTACTTCCTGTTCACTCATTCTGGTTCCTATCTGTGGATGCAGTGTAGCCAGTTCCCTTCTGTTTCTGTCATTCTTTTCTCCTGCCAGATGGACTAAGTCCCTTTGTAAATTGTAAGCCAAAATAAACCTTTTCTTGAACCTTCTCCATGTCATGCACTTGGTCACAGCAACATGAAAAGAAATACAAAATCATTGTACCAGTGACTTCACTTGCTCTCCAATAGTTTAATCAGGATGTGGGCCAACATTCCTGTGATGAATGAGCCATTTATGCAGTTTGAACCACTCCATAAACAATGGTATCATATAGCTGATACCCAAAATGAGCCTCCACAACACAAATGCAATTAATTTGCAAAGAAGTTCTCTTGCCATTTGTTCAACATTGTTGAAATTGCTATTTTATACTGACAATCAGTTCTGAAAATCAAAATAAAATTATTTGGAATGTTAATGTTATTCTGTGTTGCTGATAAAGTCAATCAGATTAATTTTGTGCCTCTTTGCAATTTATAGCAAAATCTGTATTCCTGTTTGCTAGTCTGTCTACTCAGCACAGTTGCTAAACATTCCTATCAATATTGCAGACAAGATGGAACACCTGGGCACCTGATTAATCTCAACGCCTAAACATAGTTTGCCAGATTTTAGCTAATTTATCTTGTATTGATAAAATCTAAAGTACTTAAGAAATAAGCATACAAAACATTATTCACCATCGTATAAATGTTGAGCTTATTTGGAGGCAAAGTTATGTGTGAAAAGCTCACTAGATTTACATTTTACAGTATAATTGAAATATATTTCAATATGCTTTACATATTAAAAATAATCTGGTTAAAACAGGACAAGAAAAACTGAACTCACTTGATAACATTCTCATTTAAATACACAGCACTGTGTGTATGGGATGATTAGATCAAGTAAATCCTCCAAATCTGCAGCAAACATGTAATTGCCTGAAAAAAAAACAAAAATGGAATAACAAATATATGGAGTCTGCATTAAAAGTAGAGAAAAACAATAACTGTAGAAAGGAGAGTGTTTTGTTTTGATAATGTAAAGGTATAATGTGAAACTGCTTATGCTGTATATGCAAATTTAAGGTTTTGTATCAAGACAGCACTATGTCATATATTTCCTTTCTTGCTACCTCTAAGAGGCACAGAATAAAATTGTTACAGCCTATTATTATAGGCTTATTAATAAGACGCTAAAGAAAAGAGAATCTCCATGGAACATATGTGATTCAATACAAATCCCTGTATTTTCTCCAAATCTACCTACTGTTATTTCTCACGAGGGGAGAGACTACATTTTTGTGAGCCTCTTGAAGGGAGACTTCATCCTCAGCTCTGACCACCTCACAGAGGAAACCTGGGTCAGCACACAACCCTGGGAACCTTTCATGTGAACCTTCTAGAGAGATTTGCACTTCTTGTTTGACTGTACATATGTACATTTGTTAAAGTACACATAATGCTGTCTTTTTAAATGATTGATTTTTGAGATGTTTCTATTTTTGTAATGTAGATATTTAGAGATAAAACTTACCTCTGAGGACTGCCATGTATATAGCCCATAAGTTTTGGTATATTGTGTTTTCATTGTCATTCAATTCTAAAATTTCTCTGATTACCTCTTTGTTTTCTTCAATGATCCATCCATTCATTGTTTAATAGTGTGTTGTTCACTCTCCTGGAGTTTGCATATTTTCTGTTGCTTCTCTTGTTATTGATTTCTAGCTTTATTGCATCATGGGAGATAGGATATAATACAAGGAGGTATATCAATTTTCCTGACTTTGTGTAGACTTGCTCTATATCCTAATATGTGCTCTATTTTATGAATCATTCTATGAGAAGAATATGCGTTCTGTAGTTTGGATGAACTGTCTTGGAGTTATTTGTTAAGTCCACTTGATCTCTGATATGGTTTACCGCCATTATTTGTCAACTTATTTTCTATTTATATGCTTTATCAATTGGCAAGAGTGGCATCTATCATATGATGAGACTTATGTTTGACTTTATGTCTACTATATTTTGATTTAAAAAATTTAATGTGACTGTATTTTGTCGTGTATGTTTCTATTATAATATTCTCTCTGGGAATTGTTACCTTGATCAGTGCAAAGTGACTTTTTGATTATTTTTGGTTTAAAGTTTACTTTTTCAGATATTATTATAGCCATACCTGCTTGTTTCCTATTTCATTTGCTGGGGATATCTTCTTCCTTCCTTTCACCCTAAAATGGTGCCTGTGCATTTCTTGAAGACTGCCAAAAGATGGATCCTGTTTTCTGATCCAGCCTATTAAAACTGTGTTGTTTGGTTGGGAAGTTAAGTCCACTGAGAGTCATACTTATTAAAAGGTATGAGTTTATTCTTGTCATGTTCATAATATTGTGGAATTTGCTGTTTCTTGATCTTAATTTACTTTCACTCTTTTTAAAAAAAAATTTACTCTATTGTACCCTCTTGAATATGTTTGTTCTACTCAATAGTACAATGTATTCCATCCTGTACATCCATTCTCTGTAGACTGGCTTAATGCTCATATATTCATTTGGCCGGCTTTCACCATGCAAACTACTTCTTCTTCTTCTTCTTCTTCTTCTTCTTCTTCTTCTTCTTCTTCTTCTTCTTCTTCTTCTTCTTCTTCTTCTTTCTTCTTCATCTTCTTCTTCACAATAGTGAAGTCAGTCAGGAGAGACACAGTAACCTGATCTCTTGGCTTCCAGGCAGGCTATATAGTCTGAGATTAGAGGTGTGTTCTTAAGATCACTATGGGCAGTGGCCTGTGCCACTGGACCTGATCCTCCTGTCTGTGGAGTGTGGGAGGGTGCATCTCTAAAGACAATTACTATTAAATGAAAAATGACCCACAGATTCTTAATGCTAAATTCTAGCAGAAGAAAATCTTATTGAAAATGCCAATGCACAGAATAAAAAGCTTCTTAGAGACATATAGACCAATACCTCTCATTATAGTAAAGACAGCTGAGACAGATGAGATGAATTTACATAGAAATTCAAATCATAAATTGATCTTACACAGTTTAACATATTTAAATACATCAGAGATCATGTGTGGTTAGGTGTGTCTGTGCATGCTCATGTTTGTATAGGTATCTATGTGTGTGGAGGACAAGTATGCATAGGTATAAGTGTGCATGTGGTGGCCAGAGAACTACCTCAGGTGTCATTCCTCAGGTGCCAACTACTCTTGATTTTTTAGAACATGAATTGGTTTGTGGATATTGCTGAGTAGGCTATCCAACTGTCTCCATCTGCCCATTGCTGGAATCATATGTCACTACCACACCAAGCTTTTTAAAAATGTGGATCTACGGACAGAACTCAGGTCTATCCAAGAAGTTTACAAAGGGAGACATCTTTACAGACCAAATAATAGTTTTGTTAATCTGAGATTTTGCATTCCAATTAAATAGTTTACAGTAAATCCTTTTTTATCCCCCTACTGATTGGTATGCAGGTAGTATTCAAAGCTCATCTAAATTCTTTACTTCTTGAAATATCTACCACTTATTTACTCTAGCACTTTTTAGGTTGCTTTCTAATTTACTCTGTTATTCAGGGAACTGGATTTTTGATAGCTGATGCTATCTTGTAAGAAAGCAAAGGGATTTCTTAGGAGAATAATGCCCTCATATTTACTTTGGATAAACCTGTCTTTCAAATGCTATTTACACTGGATTAATGATCTAACTTGAGAGCTTAGATGAAAAAGAAATGATTGGCCAAAATAGCTAACAGGCCACCTTAACCAAAAGATAACATTTTAATAAGTATTAAGAAAGTTCTGTTAAAAGTCAGACATGATTGCAAGTACTTATAATCATAAAACTCAGGTATCTGAAGCAGGAGGATTATAAATTTTGTACCAGGCTGAGGTAGACAACATAACTCTATCTAAAAGAAAATATTCTTTGAATTAGCAAGTGAGCATCAATGAACAGCATTCAAAACTGCTTTTTTTTATCTGCATAGTAAGTTTTGCATTTTTTAATTAGTATCTTTATTATGAGTAAATATATACATTGTATAAGCAACTCTTGTGAAGGTGTCCCTGTTTTCCTCCTCTCTGACCCCTATTCACTAGGGTCCTTCCTCGGTGCATAGTCATGGTAAGGGAGAATATCCAGAGACATCGGCCCCCTCAGCAACAATGCACAAAGAGGGAAGAAAAAAAGAAAAACTGGCTACCTCAGGTACAGTTCATAACCCCTAACCTACGGACAGATCCAGAGTGTTTTAAATGAGCAATATTTGCATTGATTAAAGAAAGGCAGCAGATTCCTGATTTCCTTTGCATTTCTTATGAAGCACTTCAAGCACAAAGCAGAGACACTGAGAAGATAAAAATAAATGCCTTAACAAAGTCCAGGCATTGTTAATAGTTGTATCTTTAAGATAATAATTAAGATAAAACTAGTCATAATAGGAGGGAATGATGGGTATTAATTCTTTATTATAAATTTCTCTGTGAATACTAATAAAACTTTTTAAACCTTTCTTCTCACAGGGAGCTAAACTTAGGATCTTTGGGGATGGCACTGGTCATTTAGCCAAGTAGATAACAAATACTAGAATATAGGACAAGACCACAAAAAAGAACTAGGAGGAAGCTGAAGAAAATCCTGCCACACACACACACACACACACACACACACACACACACACTATACTGAAAGAAGCACCCTCCAAGGCTCAGGAACCATTGGGGAAAAGGTGGCAGAAAGAATGTAAGAGCCAAAAGAAGGGAAGGAGTGCTTACAATACTGTCTTACAGACACACAGTGGCCATGGTATTCATGACCTCACAGTGGCTGACACTACCTACACAAGATCTGAATAACAGGAGGAAAGAAACTGATGACATCACAGTAGGAGAGACCAAATTGGAAAGAAGGGACTCGGTGCAGAGAGGATTTGGGACAGGTGAAAGGGAGGGTGGAAGGAGGGCACTATGATCATGGCATATTGACTAGATGTATGGAATTTGGCAATAAAAATTTAAAAAAAGTAAAAAACTAGTCAAAATATTTTTTTTTTGCTCTCAAAGCCAGAACAGGAAAAGGAAGACATCACCAAATCATGTCATTTCAAGCAAGAAAATGTTCTTAATATACAAACATCATACAAATATATGAATTGGGAATCTGAAAGTTTTTACACGTTTTAATAGTGTGATAGACATAGTGTGACTTAATTCCTTTGCAAATTTAGGTTGATACTACTTTAACATGTCTCTGCCAAAACCTTAAAGTGTTTAACACAAATATGTGAAAAACTGGGGCTGGGAAGATGGCTCAGTGGATAAAATACTTGCCTCACAAGACTGAGCACCTGAGCTCAGATCCCAGACCCCACACAAATATGCCAGAAATCTTTTTTTAATCTCAGCAGGCTAATGGTGAGATGGAAGCTGGAGACAGAAAAATTCTCCAATCCTGCAGACCAGCTAGGCTCTTGAACAACAGTGAGAAAGAGACACTCTCAAACAAGATGGAAGGCAATGAGCAGCCTTGGAAAATTGTCCTCTTGTCTCCACATGTGTGTCTGAGTGGCACATGCAAGCCCTTACTCATATATGCAAGAGTGTACACCGCCCCCCCACACCCTATGAAAACCCCATGAGTCCTGTTCTGAAGACCCCCATCTAAATTGGAATGATGGTAAAGTTAGTTTGAAGGGCTCCCAAGAAGCTCCTGGAGGTGAAAGAGGACAGGAAATTCACAGAAGCAAGCCTGGCCCACATCATGAGCACAGAGGAAGCATGGGTGTTTTTGTTTGTTTTAAATGTTTTTTAAGACTTGGGTTGTTTATGCCCTCTGTGGGTCAGATACTGGCTCTCCCACTGCTAGCTATTTTCCCTTTAGAAGTTGGTTTAGGTGATACATCAATAGTGCTCATAACTTGTGAGAGTGCAGAGGCTGTCAGCCATTATTTTGTTTCATTAGAGTGACATCCAGCCGCAGGAATCAATGAAGGGGGCCAAGGGGAAGGAGGGAGTGGCCAGTGAGGGCAGTCTTCATGAGTGTGTCCCAAACATGCTTGAACAGGGAAAATTGAGAAAGGAGGCCGGCTGGTTCTTTCAATCCATTTCAGTCCTTCACAACTCTTTTTTTTTTTTTTTTTAAGCAGGTAATGTCCTCCTGCACAGCAACCATGACTGGCAAATAGAAATGGTGGAAGCACTGCTAGAAAGCTTGGGCGGGCACTTGTGAAAATGACATCATGAAACATTGCAGGCAGGATTTTCCTAGCTTCCACATCTGAGGTGAATGAGGTAAACAGAGAAAAACAGAGTGAATATGTGTGCATCAAGGCCTCCTGCCACTGCAAATAAACTCCGGGCTCATGAACCACCTTGTGCATCTGGCTTTATGTGGGTACTAAGGAATTGAACCTGGGCCTTCAGGCTTTACAAGAAAGTGCCTTTAACTGTTGAGCCATCTCTCTAGCCCAGGAAACCCTTTTTTAAAAGCAATTAATATTAAGACATATTTACCAGAGAGCTCAGCCAGTAAAGTGCTTTACATGCAAGCAAGAGAACCTGAATGCAGTCACCAGAGCCCACATACAAACAAGTTGAATGTGGTGCTATGCCCTTGTAATCCTGGCACTAGGGAGTCAGAGACAAGAGGATCCTTGGGGCTCACTAGCCATAAAGCCTAGATTAAATGGAAAGTCACAGGTCAATGAGATACCTTAAGAGTGTGTTCTCCTACATGCATGAACACACAGACACGCACCACACCTCTGCACAGATGTACCATCTTATACACACAAACATGCACATATACACAGACAGGAAAGAAAGCACATTAATCTAGTGTACAATGCATCTACATCACTTTAAAACCTTACACAAGCCAGTAAACGACTTTAGGTTCTCACTGCTTTTTCAGACAACCACTCAGTGCATGTGGACAATTCATTCCCTTTCAGTGCTCGGGGAAAGAGTTGAGAAAGACCCCAGAAGAGATGCTGTCACAGGAGTGATGCGCTTGAGTGTCTGGTTGGACCATTTTCCCCATGCAACCGGCTCCAACATGAATAACTGTAGGAGTTCCTGAAAGAAAACTTCCACGTGTTCTTAGTGAAAAAAGAATTCATGAGAAAGCACGTTCAACATAATCGTTCACTGTGTCCTGCCTTGCCGTTGTAATTAGCTAAATAGTTTGGTTTAATTAGAGTAAACATGTTCTGAATGTTATAATTACCTTTTAGTAAAGAAAACATTTGTTCTAATTAGGTATTCATTGGAAATTTTAAAACTCACTTAATATTAGAAATTAAAATTGAAACTGTGCTCTGGTTCTCATGTCAGCACACTAATACATGACAGTTGCAAATTTCATTTGACTGGTGGTCAGCACAGAGGGAATAAACTTAATTGATAGAAGACAAATAAGCTAAACAGCTGATCCCAGGTGGAGGCAGTAATGTCAAGGAGGGACTGGGAGCTCCTGAAGCATCCATAGTGAAGCTTAGAGAAAGGAGGGCAGAGGAAAGAGAAAGAAAGGGGAGGAAGGAAGCAACATCTATTCAACCAGTAAATTACTAGGCTCTTGCACTATACAGGCTCACTCATAGAGCAGACTTGGAGGAAATAAGTATTAATGTTAAACAGTTGAACAACATGAAGGCTGAAACATGACAGAAATCATCACACAATATTGTACATCTCATTGGGCAGAATACCGAAAGCTGTCACATGAATGATCAAGGCCAAAAGGTATAACCACTATTTCCAAGGGGTGGCCAATCAGCAACGAGGAAGGTGTCAGGCAGTTTGGCATATAGGGAGGTGTTACTACTGTGGTAACAGACAGAACAAAAGGGTACTAATTTCTAAGTAGGGGCACAAGGTCAGTATATATGGTAGACTTTTAAAGTATATATTTGATTTGCACTGAAAATACAATTATATCAATTCTGGCCTTGACTCATGATTTGAAAATTATCCCATTTTTTGGAAATGCCATTGAGGGAAGTTTTCTAGATTAAACAAAGCACAACATATATAAAAATATAATAGTGTATGTATATAGGAGCAGATTTACAATAATCTATATCAGACTTTAACTTCTTGATTCATGTTTCTACTTTTCTCCCATAGAAGCTTCCAGAATTGTGTGTTTCAACTCCTGAGATGAAGTTAGCATATCTTGATTTTCTTATAAAGCTATGCCAGGCATTGGTGACGTGTTCCATTCAATAAACACTACATGTTTTCTCTTTAGACACATGCCACATCTGTCATATTCAGGCAGCTATTGCTCTGTTTGCTAATTCATCACTTTCCATGTCATAAATCTTAACAGAGGAAATTTGTATCTACACAACTGATGGGTCTGTTTTGACTGAACCAAGGAGCTATTACCTGGTTGCTGATAACTTGTTTAAATAACTGGCTGCCATCGTGATCATTGTGCCTGGGAGTTAAAGCCCAACAGACAGGCTGAGAGAGGCTGCTGTCCTTACTACTTGGTGAGGACATCAGTGAAAGAAACATGGGCTGCCTGCAGCTGTAAAAACCTCCCAGGAAAAGTATCCTCCTGTGGTGATTGGATTCAGCTGTCCCCCCCCCCAAACATTCTGTATGCTGGATCCCCATGATGGCAATTATGGATTAGAGCTGTTTTGTTGGGGATAGGTTTATGGGTGTTATAGCTAGTTTCTCCTTGCCAGTGTTTGACACACTCTCCTGATGCTATTGTCCATCTGATGTTGGCCATGAAATGATGTCTAGCCTCTGCTCATGTCCCTCTTTTTCTTGCTTTCATGGAGATTCCACTCTAGTCTATAAGCCAAAATTACCCCTTTCCAAGCTAGGGTTCTTTTCTGTGCTGCAAGAAGTTGACTATAACACCTCCGAATATCACATATGGACATTAAGAATTTAAATGGATCCAAATTCAGAGACCAAAAAAATCATTCCAAATGATTAAAATTGAAAAATAAAGTGACTCCACATATTAAAATGATTTCTGTCTAAAAGAACTAAATCCAGTATATATAACAGACATAAAAACTCCCGTGACTATTAAGGCATAGTCACAACAGTCCCAAAATGGAAGCAACATAATTATCCATCAACTGATGAATGGATGAAGAAAATGTGTTTCACGTACAGAATGGACTATTCTTCAGTCATAATAAAAAAGAAGCTGGGCATGGTGGAACATACCTTTAATCCCAGCCTTCTGGAGGTCGAGGTAGGAGGATCACTGTGAGTTTGTGGCCACCCTGAGACCACATAGTAAATTCCAGGTCAGATGGGGCTAGAGCAAGTTTCTACCTAGAAAAAAAAAAGGAAAAAGAAAACGAAAACAATTCCTGTCATTAGTGCCTACATGAATGATGATGGAGACCATTATAATTAAGTGAAATAAGATAGGCACCAGAAGAGAAACATTACATGTTCTCATTAATATATGGACTAAAAATCTTGATACATTGGAAAGTTAAAACAGAATAGTAGTTACCAGTGGCTGGGGAGGCCAGAAGAGGAGGCTAAGGGGAGAGGTTAATCAATGGGTTGTCAATCAAGTCAACTAGGTGTATTGTTGGCCAGCAATGTAATTATATAATAACATAAGAAGAAAAGAAGAAGGAAGATGAGGAAGAGGTGGAGGAGGAGAACATTTTGCAAGACTGGAAAATATTTTGTATATTTTCACATAAAGAGATGATAGCTGAAGAGATAGATTTTTTTGTTACACATTTATATTCCCTCTCCCCACATTATTCCACTGAGTGCCCTCCTCAGTGGGGTTATCAGTAATTACTGTGAGGTCATGAATGTACCAGTAAGTCTCTAGCAGAGACACAATCTTTAAACATGACACAATGCATCATACATGTATCAAAAATCTTGTTACCAGCAGTTGATACTTAAAGTGTTTCTGTTTCAATTTATTAGTTAAAATGACAATATATAATAAATTATAATGAATAAAATTAGACCCTAAAGCAAGTAGAAACAACCCAAATATAATACTATGGGAAAGAAGATGTGTTTTCTTATTGTTTGTGACTAAGTATCTGATGAGAGTTAGCTTAACAAATGAAGGATTTACTTTGGCTTATAGTTCCAGAGGATGCATTCCATTTTAGCAGAGAGAGATGGGGTGGGGAGATGGCACCAAGAACAGGACAGAGTTTGTTACATTGTGTCCATAGTCATATAGTCAAGCTGCAGACACTGTGATCAAGATGTGGGGCTGAGCTATATGACTCCAAGAACAGCTCCAATTAACTCACTTCTTCCAGCAAGGCTCCATTTCCTAAAGGTTCTGCAGCCTTACCAAATAGTTCCACCAGCTAGGAACCAAGTGTCCAAATGTATGAGCCTATGGTAGATAGTTCACATTCAATCCATAACAGTTGAATTACATAAACAAAAAGGGCATTCCTAGGAATAAATTTAACAATAATTTTTAAAAAACTAATTCTATATAAAAGTATATAAACAAAAATTCTTATGAATTCAATAGTTAACTTGACAAGTATAAAATGTGTTTTTAACATAGTGAATATTCTCATAAAGATGTCATTTCTTGCTGTTATGGATAAATTACCATTAAATCAGTGAAAATGCTGATTTATTAGATAAGCTAAGTCTATATTTTATGTAACAATGAACTGTATGGCTATAGTAACACTGAAAATAAAGAGGCAATATGGTGACATGGCCATAGAGATATTTAGTGTATATTAGAGACTCAATAACTATAAGATGTACTACATGGAACATGCATAGAAAATCAAACCAAAGAAATGTAAAAATTCAGAAATAAATCCCAAGTAATAGAGATTTATATAAAACATGAGGTACTTCAGATCATAAAAGCAAATATTTTGACTCCATATAAATAAACAGCTTTAGGAACTAAGATCCATAACACATATTAAGAAAATAAAGAGCACGGAAAATATTTCAATTTTACTCGGGTTATTTTTTTCCAATATTGTCAACTCTCCCTAGATACCATTAATTGATTTTTTATTATGGTCCACTTTACTCACACAGCACAATGCAAGGCAGGTAGGAATTAATGTGCCTCTAAGGGAAGGCATACAGAAGATAATCAATTGAAGAAAATAAGGCTAAGGACTATACATATATTATTACTTTTTGTTACGTTAAAGGATTGTATGCATATGTGTTCATCTTTTCATAAATAAATACTGAGAGTCTGTACTGTGCCCTTATGCATTTTTCACATACTGATCATTTTCCAACTAGATATGCTTTCTACCTTCACCTCGAACCACTCCTTGAAGATTTTAATGCCTCACTCACATGTTTAGACACCTTCTCCAATCTAAAAGTCAGTTAAGATACTACAGGCCAAATAATACCATATATAAGCTGGGTTTAATAGGCATCTTCCATCTAAGAGATACAAAATATTCATTCTTCCTTGTAGTTCATGGGAGTTGCTCCAAAATTGACCACATCATAAACCACAAAGCAAGCCTTAACACACACACACACACACACACACACACACACACAAGATAATTCTTGGTATACTATCATAGAATAATGGAATAAAACTAGACATCAACAGCAGGAGAAATTTCAGCAACTACACAAATACATGGAGCATGAACAATACACTTTTGAATAAACAGTGGTTCATTGAAAAAATCAGAGGAAGAAAATTTCACATTTTCTAGAAATTAAAGAAAATGATAACAGAACCTACACGTTCTCCTTTGGTATAATCAAGAAAGTCAGAGAAAAGTTTATAGTCATAAATGTCACCTTAAAAATTCTGAGACATCTCAAATAAATAATCTAATGATACAAATTGAAGAACTAGAAAAAAAATCTAGATGCCAGTCCCAAACCTAGTAGATGACAAGAAAAAATTAAGAATAGGGTAGAAGTTAGACATAAATATTTTTTAAAAAGACAATATACAAAATCAAGCAAAGAGTTGTTTCTTTTTAAGTTGCAAGTTTGGCCAACCCCTGGCCAAGCTAACCAAAGGAGAGAGAATCAAAATAAACAAAATTAGAGATGAACTAGGAGTTATTGAAATAGGCACCAGTGCAACACAGATCATTAGGGAATGATATGAAACCTTATATTTCAAGATTTTTGAAAACCTAGAATAAACAAATACATTTCTAAGTGCACATTACCTACAAAAATTAAAGCCAGAAAATATGAATAATTTAAACAGACCCATGTTAAGCCATGACAGGGAAGCCATAATTAAAATTGTCCCAACAAAGTAAAGCCCAGAACCAGAAAAATTCTTTAAGAATTTTTAAAATCTACTAACAGCACTTCTCAAACTGTTCTATAAAATAAAAGGGGAAGAAATACAACCAGTTTCTATGACACCAGTATTATCCTGATACCAATATCAGATAAAAGCACAACAAAAGAAAAAAACCCTACATACTAATTTCCCTGATGAATATAATTCCAATATTTTTCAAAAAAAATACTTGCAAAATGAATTCAAGAACCAATTAAGAAGATTATACACAATAACCCACTAGGTTTTATCACAGTGATCCAAGGTTCTTTCAACAATAACAAATTAATAAGGGTTTAGAATTATCAAGATATTCAGGACACTATGAAATGACCATATTTAAGAATCATAAAAAGGTGATGAGTTACATAAGGGCATATAAAATATTTTCAATTAAATCATAGCAGAAAATTTCCATAAATTTTGCAAACAATATGGCAATCCAAAGGAGGGAGGCATTTAGAAATCAATAGACAAGATCAGATGAGAAATTTCTTTTGGCATAACACAATTAAATTACCATGTACACTGAACAAACAAAAGCATATGGAAATTATCAAGAAACACCAAATTATATAAACAGGCATTCCCATTAGAATAAGATCAAATTTCTCTATAGAAATGTTAGGGTATAGGAGGTCTTAGAATAATGTATTTCAAGTCTTGAAAAGCACCAGATGCCAGACTACCTGGCAATGCTGTGCATCATATTTGAAGGAGAAAGGAAAACATCTCATGATAAAAAGAGTGGAGCTAGTTCTGACCTTGATGGTATAATCACCAACTGATGTTTCTCTCTGAACCAGCAGGTAAACCTTCAGAGGCATCATTCTCTTCCCCTAAGACATGTCCTTTTCATTTTTTGTTTTAATCAGTGTTTGCTGTTTGTCTGTATGTTTTATTTTAAACAAAACTTTGACTTGTGTTCTATATTTCTCAATTCAGGGTAATTAAGTTCACTTCTCATGCTCTGCAATGCCTAGCAATGTCTTCTAGCAGACTATAGCTCTAAACAGACCACATGGGTCTATGGACAGGCCATCCTACAGGAAGGGAGAGAAGAACCTGTTTTGAGATTACCTGTGAATGCTCTGAGGAATACAAGGAATCCAGACACTTGAAGCATGATGTCATATGCAGAGACAGTGACCCTAATTGTTAGGCACACGGACCATGTGCTCAGAAGAAATGGGTGTCCTAGAAAGGGATTTAAAACTACAACCTCAGGCTCCTCACCTGTAAAACAGGTTAGCAGCCCCCTCCCAGGGTATAGTGAAGATAGATGGTATGCAGTGGGGTGAGAAGCCATGGGGAATGTGGGTTGCAGTGGAGACCCCAATATTTTGGAGATACCAGGACTACAGGAAAGCTGCTGGCATGGGTGGATGCTGCACAACTGTCCAGCCTTTGGAAGAAGACAATATTTCATCTTGAGCCTCAGGTGCCAGACATGGAACCACTGGATTTGACGTTTGCCCTGTGGGTTTTCTATCACTCATTGCTCTGGTTTTCCTTGTTATGATACCATTCTTCCAGTTTGAACTGGAAATGTTTTCTCTGGGTCATAACATGTTGGAAGTATATAACTTTCATTTTCATTTTATAGTGGGTGCAGCTAAGAGAATGTCTTGGGTATCACATGAGACTTTATCGTTTGGACTTTTGAATAGTATTGGGACTGGGGAAGATAATGAAACCTTTTAAGGTTGGTCTGAATGCATTTTGCATCATGAGATGGTCATGATTCTATAACCAAAGAAAGAATGTGGTGGTTTGAATGTAAAATGGCCCCCATAGCCTCGTGTCTTTACGCTGAAGTCTCATACTTTATCTCCAGCTCATAGAGCCTTGCTTGAGGAGGTGTGTTGCTGGGGGTGTACCTTGAGGTTTATTAGTCTAGCCTCACTGGATGCTTAGAGCTCACACTTTTTTCTTCTTCCCTGGTGAGGTGACGAAATGTGACATCTGACTTTAGGCTCTTAACATGCTCTCCCTGCCATGCCAAATTGTCCCCTTGAAACTGGAAGCTGAAATAAACTCTTTCTTTCCATAAACTGAATTTGGTTGAGTATTCTATCTCAGCAATAAGAAAGTAATGGCTACTTTAGGCAAGACAAGACTCAGGTTGTATGACCCGGGCTAAGAGTGACCACAGAGCTATCAAGTAAATTCCAGGCAGATATCACATGCCTATAATCCTAGCACTTGGGATACAGAGGCTGAAGTTATTAGGAGTTCAAGTTCATTTTCAGCTGCATAGTGAATTCCTGGCCTTTCTGGTTTATATGAAACCTGGACTCAAACAACAAAAATGAACCCAAAGAAAGGTAGGATAATTTTAAAAAGAATTAGTTATGGATAATATGTCCCTAAATTTTCTTATCCAATATTGGTTCTTGTAGCCACTTTTGAAGATAACATAAGTCCTTGATTGATTCACTGCTCCGAATGTGGATCTCTTCAACTTTCTGTAGAATGTGGGTTGATTTTGGGCTGGTAAACTCTATTAATTTTCATGAGTTTGACAGGCATTGGAGTACTTAATTCGTGGGAAGGTCCCTAAATAAGCTGAAGGTGGTCATCTGAGTGACTGTTTTTCAAGTGTTAAGGAGCACCAGATCTCCTGTGTCCCCCATGTCAGGATAAGGTTCTTGTTTGAGTCTAGTCCTGAGAAGAAAGTAGTTCATTTGAGAGACTATAAGACTAAAGTTGGGGCTAGTAGAATTTTGTTTTAATAAATATTTTTATTAATTGATAAGGAGTATCCTTACTAGGTGACCTAAACCTTGAACTATTTAATGACCATTTATTCCTACTATGACCATATGAAATATGGAAAAGTTACTAGACATAGGGGTGAGAGCTGAATATAGATTTCCCATATTTTAAGAAACATGACTGTTCTAACCTGTCATATCGAGTTACCTGAGCTGCTTTTATAGGCAGCTTTTCTCATTATTGCCAAATGAATATTTGGAAAAAAGCTGTGTCTCCTCCCTTATGATCCATTCCAATATTCAATGATCTCCCACCATCACAACACAATCTTAAACCTCACAGATTGTTTGACAATTTCCTGTATTTTTTTTAAAAAAAATGTTTTTAATAAATTTATTGGAGGTTTTAATACAATGAACATATTAAAACTGGTCATATTCCCAGAAAGGTTTCCAATTATTTTAAAAATTAAGTAAAATGCTAGATATCCATTTGAAGTATTAAATTCAAGAGAGTGGTAATGATAACACAGATCCATTTTCAACACATTGTAGATGTTTAGTATTTGGGTATTGAACTAGTTATATTACATTAGCTTGGGTACTTCCAATATGCCAGATAATATACTAAATGTTTTACATTTTCTATCTCATAATTTTCAAAACATTCTTGGGTAACAGACACTAATATTTTCCTTGTTTTACAGGTATGGTAGGGACACTTTGAGAATGGATCATATCTGAATATTAAACACCCAAATATATGAGGCATCAGTCTCATTTCAAATTCAAATTTTCCTTTATATCCTGGAGGATATAAGGGACATTGGGTACAGTACTGTTTTTATTTAAGAAGTTAATAACTGTACATCTCCCTAAGAATCTCTCCACTTTCCACAGGAGGGTCTCAGCTTCAGCCAAGTGCTTCATATGATCTTACCTGCTTCCCTACACCCTGGGGACGAGCATCCTGCATCCTCTGTCCTTGCCTCCAGCACAGTTTTCCAGCCAGGATACCTCCTAGTGTACTGCAAAGCTCTGTGTCTATGGATTTATGAGGAGTTCAATGCTACTTGTGCAACCTAGAGATATGCCACCTGATGCTATTGAAATCTGATTTCATTACTGTAATGGTTTGATCCAGGTGTTTCCCCACAAACAAATGAATGTGTTCTGATTGATAGATCCTCAGCTGATGGCAGGTTGGGTTTTACAACCTTGATAGAGCTGTGTTGTTGGGGGCGGGCTTTATGGGGGTTATAGCTAGTGTTTGCAGTGCTGTGTCGGAGGTGATGTCCACCCCTCTGCTCATGCCATCATTTTCCCTGCCAGGATGGAGTCTCCCCTCGAGTCTGTAAGCCAAAGAAACCTATTCCTCCACATCCGCTTTTGTTTGGGCTCTTTCTGCATAGCAACTAGAAAGCTGACTGCAACAATTACCCACTACTACGTGATTAGAACAACTTCCTATTAAATATTTTTATGAAGTAAATATGAAAATGTGCCTAAAACAATCATCTTAGCATGTATTATGAGTGCTTAAGTAGGTACAAAGCTTTTGAAAAATGATATAAAATGACATCCAGAGTTCTTTTTAAGCAATGGACACCAACCAATAGATCCCAAGCAAGTACAAACTGGGAGGTAGATGTCCAAAGTCTGTGTTATCAGGCTGGAGCTGTGACATTATATTAAATTTTAAAATAGACAATTACGAGGTGAAGTTCTAGGGACAAGAAAGGTTGGGGGTGGGCTGGAGAGATGGCTCAGCGGTTAAGGCACTTGCCTCCAGTGCCTGAGGCCCCGAGTTCAATTCACCAGGACCCACATAAGCCAGGGTGGTGGCCCTAACGCTCTCTGTCTCTCACTCTGTATCTGTCTCTCTCTGCTTGAAAATTAATAAATAAAATATTTTTAAAAAGAAAGGTTGGGGGATTTCTAGTAGCAATAATAAATATCATGTGTGCACTAATAAACACATAAAATTATAATTGCACATAAAGTGTTTAAAGAATGTTATGTATCATACACTTTATTAAGGCAATGGAACATTTTTGCTAGTTTAATCTTTATGAAAAGCTAGCTCTCCATGATAAGTCATTTAAATGATGAGCAGACTGAGACATTGAGATGGCAGGTGATCCTCCCAACATTCACATTACTGAGTGTCAGACCTACAACTACAACCTATTATTTCTTTACGTATGACCCTGAGCATTGTTCCATTCTGAATAACTTAGAGAGATGTTGGTGTTCAAACCAGGAAGCCAACCTATTGGATGAAATTAGAGGGACAACTTCAGGGCCAAAGTCACATAAAGTCAATACTGGGAACTACAACTTACTCATCTGTGTAAAACACACAGGTTCAAAGCAAAGATTTCTATATCTGAATTTGTCTAAAATGTCTGCAGTGCCCACATGTCACCATGGTTGGCTCTGGGCACTGTACATAGATGGGTGGTCTGGGTAGTGCTCTGGCTTGGTAGAACAAAGGATCAGGATGGTCCTGACACAAAATAATAGACTAGTCATCTGAACATACTTGAGGCATATGTATATAAAGGTACTAAGACATAAGAAGTCTAACCCAAAAAATGGGAAACGGTGCCAATTATCATAGGTTTCTGCACACAACTGAAATAAATGATAAATTATAAATTGCTCTGCTTCTTGCCGAGCAGACATAATAGATCCTTATTCTGCATATGTGAATACAAGAGGAAGAAGGTTTTGTATTTTTTTATAAATCACTGCCTTCAGAGGAGGGAGAATACAAGCAAGCAGACCATCTTCCTTTTAGAAAACACAAACAAAATCCTTAACATTCAAAACCAAAACCATTTGTTATAGCTGAAAATGATTTTTTTTAAGGAATTAGACAACAGAATCTGGGGCAGAGTGAAATTGCTCTGGAAAAAAAAAAAACTTACACACCAATGTAAAGAAGTAAAAAAAAAAAAATATATGTGTGTTTGCAAAAACCAACCAAGATCCAGGAGATGTGAGTACAAGGAACAGGAGTGAGGACACTAGGGACTGAATAGCAGCTGTGATTCTGTGGACCAGCCTGGCACTGTGCAAGTTCAAAGTCCTGTGCTCTGTCAGGGGAGCTCACCTTCCCTCCCCGACCCACAGAATCTTCAGCAAGGCACAGTGCTCCCATTTGGCACAGCTTTGTTAGGGAGATAATGAAGGGAGCTGGAAGGGTCAGACTGTGAGCTTGGTCAGTCCTAACAAGATAGGCACAATCACCCAGCCTCAAAAAGCCAATTAAACAGGCAAGTCATAGTGAAAAGCAGAGAAAGGAGATTTCTTCTAAGAGACCTCATGGAGAAGAAGAAAAAATAGAGGAGAGGTTCTGTGACCCTCCAAATCCGTTTTCAGGATTCTGACATGAGATCTTGGTTGAAGTAGAGGGGAAGAGGTATGCCTAATTGGCCAAGGTGTGTCCTCACCCATCACTGACCAGTCTCTTCTGCTAAGACTTGTCAGACAAGTTGTCAGAACTGTGTGAAGTCTCTTCATGGTACATAAGCTCCTTCTCTGGCTGATATCAGACTTCAGGTTTTTTCTTTCACATAACAGGAGATTCCACTTTTTTGGGGGGACTACTGTTTCAATAATCAAATAGTTGAAGAAAAGGGTACAAGTGTCTTTTGCCTTTTTAGAATACATTCATCCTGCTATCATGGTTAACGAAGGGAGGATATCTTCTTTATAAGGAATAATCACATGTACAGGTGTTCAGTTAGATTCACTGAAAATCTAGTTTCTGTTTCCCGTTTCATACAACAATGGACGAAACAGGAGAGAAGTCGGGGCCCCATCAAGGGCACTCTAAAGTTCTGTTTGACCCCAAGCAATAGTTTATTTATTATCTGTAAACCTTCACAGAAGACTTCACCATGGGTACTTCAAGGTACAAATTAGGAAAGACCTTTACTTATATCTAATCAAGCCCAAGTCATAATTAAAAGAAACATCCTGCCAAGTCAGTTCTGCATGCTATGCTACCTCACAGAAATGGAGTTCAGAGTTCATTCAGCTTGTGGGGGGTTTTATTAGCTCCCCAAATCTCTGTGGGACATTTAGTTACACTGGGGTGTAGACAGAAATACTGGGAAGAAGACTTGATCACAACTGCTCAGAAGACCAGCCCAGCTGCCGGGCCTCATTGGCTTCCTCCCACATTCAGGACACAAGCTATGTTCTGCACTTTGAATGCTACTTTTCTCAGCATGGGAAAAACAAATCACCCTTTCCGAAACAGAAAACAAGGTATTGAAGAAGGTATGGAGTTATTTTTAAAACGATAAAATGATTGTAAAGGAGGCACTCTTGGAAATCCATGTAGGAGGAAGTTACTCTATTTATTCCCCGACATGCCTCTATTCAGAAAGTATGTACTATATGATGGTCATAAAAGAGGAAACAGAGGAATTCTAGTGTGATATGAACAATGGAGCTTCCATTCCTGCTGATAATAATCATAGTTACTGTAAGAGGATGTGGAGAGAAATTTTTCCATTTGTTCTGTAATTGGCAATTATGGCCTGCATTCAAGAGAGAGTCATCAACAGAAGGGCTTATATGTGCCCTCCCAAGGCTTATCTAAATGGATGGTGGTATTTTTGGAACAATTTCTTTCCACTTGATAATTTGTTGACCTAGGATATGTAATAGGTGACTAAGGGGAAACGGAAAGAGGGGGAAAGAGCGGGTCATTTCTTCAGTGGCTTTTGGGGAAGAATATATTAATAGTACAAGTGAAATTGTTTTCATGTTACCCTCTGATCCCTCCATGACCAACACCACACCCCTAAAGTTAAGAAACAGTAGAAAGGGGGGGGTGCATCTAAGAATCCCACTGGAGGACACATCTACAAGAAAGAGAAACATGTCTTTGACTCAATCACCTGATGTTAAGTTCTTCCAGTCTTTCCTAATGATACCCTAGGGCACTACTGGCAGAGAGAGGTCTCAGGGAACATGGTGCCTGGGTCATGGACAAGGCATAAAGCAGAGACTGTTGGGATTCTGCCCCATTATGCCCTCCTAGGACACAGAAGGATACCCAGCTAACCCCCACCAGTAAGCAAAAAGCCCATCAGGAAGTACCAAAGGAAAATAACCCCTGTACACCCAGCATCTCTCTCTCTGGGGAGATGTTGGCAAAGTTGACTTTTGATGGAGGTAAGTGATGAAGGAACACATGTTCTTCTAAAAGTGGGATTTCAGCTAAAAGTATGCTGAAGAAACCTCCAAATGCCTAAGCAGTATGACCATCTACAGGTGCCACCACACAGGGAGAGGTCAGAGCAGGCAGAAGAGGTCTGCATTCCAGCAGCTGCAGCCCTGTGATGTATCTGACCATCTTCCAAGTACTTTCTCATTAGAACTCTTCAGATATGTGACCAGAGGGAGTTACGTTAAGAAAAGGAGCACACTGAGAAGAATGAGAACAAGGCAGGCCCATTCCCTCCTGACTTTTTCAGCTTCCTAGCTGACTATGGCGATGGTGGCAAAAATCTGTAAGGATGATGTGTGATTTGATTTGTAAGTTACTCTGAACTGGTTTAGATACTTTTTTCATATTGGTGACAAAATATCTAGCAAAAGAAACTTAAGTAGAGAAGCCTTTTTTCTGGTGCACAGTTCGAGGTGCAATGCATCGTGATGGAAGGGATGGGGCAGTAGCATGAGGCAGTGGGCACGTTGCATCTTCAGTCTGAAAGTAGAGGGAGAGGTGAGTGCTGGTTCTCACCTCCCTTTCTCCTTTGTGTTCAGTTGGAGAATCCAGCCCATGAGATGCTGCTTCACATATTTCATGAGAGTTTTCCTTTCTTAATCAATTGCAAATGCTAAGATTTCTCCAAGAAGCAACCATTCGTTCTCAAGACCGTATTAGAAATCTGAACTGTGTTCCCAAGCTGCTGACTTGCATTACAAATTTCAGACTTCTTACCAAAGTTCCTGCCCCACTTGCTTTCACTATGACCTTGGACTTGTCACAGTCTATAGTCTTATAATCCAATTCCTTAAAGTCTCTCTCTCTCTCTCTCTCTCTCTCTCTCTCTCTCTCTCTCTCTCTCTCTCTCTCTCTCTCCATTTATCCATCTAGTCATTCCTATATATCTGGGAGGTTGGTTCTAGGATCCCTTACAGATACCAAAATACATGGTGACCTCATAAATAATGGTGAGGTGACTGTAACACAGCCCACCTTTACTCATGTGTGTTATGTCACCTCTAGATAAATCACAATACATAATGCAATGGATGTGTGCTGTAAATACTCACTATATTGTCCTGTGTAGGGACTATTGACAAGACAAACTCTGCATATGCTAAGTGTGAAACAATAGTCCAATTCGTGGCTGCTATATCTGCAGATGTGAAAACCACAGTAATGAAGGTCTTATGTGCATGTGCCCTGTGTGTGTAGAACACACACACACACACACACACACACACACACACACACACACACACTAGTTTCTCATGAAGAACCCTAACTTGTACAGCATTCTTGTTTTGAGATGTAGTTTAGCAAAATACATTCCTTTTCTAAAGCTGTTCACTTTGTGATTGACAGGTTCAGTGATTGAAGACAATTTCTTGTGGACATTCCACATATAGGATGCTAATACCTCAAGTAAAATAACCTGCCACAGAGGTAAAGAATATTTTGGTGGGAGGGGGGCTAGGAAGATGGTTTAATTGGAAAAGTTCTAGTTTCACAAGCATGAGAACCTGTTCAAATCCTTACTACCTGTGTGAAATGCTAGGTGTGTTGATACTTCTCTAAACCCAGTGCTGAGAAAATGGAGATTGCAGGATACATGGAGACTGTGGGCTAGCTTGTCTAGCCCCACCCATGAGCTCTAGCTCAGTGAGACTCTGTTGCAGAAAAAAAATGGCAAATGCTTGAGGAAAATATCCTATGTCAACTTCTGACCTCCATTCTTACATACATACATATATACATACATACATACATACATGCACATGGGAAAATAAAAAATAGATAAAAGCTATTATCTTTTTATTTTATTTATTTTATTGAGGCTTGTTATACATGAACATACTATAATTTGATCATTATCCCTTCCCATTACCCTCATTGATTCCCCTCCCCCACCCCAATTCATTTACTCCTTCTATTTTGATATTCTGCTTGTTCTAAATATTGACAAAAATAGAGCTAGCTAACAAGGTATAAAGGACATATTTTAAAGAGAGAAAATCCCAGGCTGTATATAAATCAGCAGACTCATTTTTAAAGTAGCATGTTATAATGAAAAGCAAAGAGGAATTGGGGATCAGAGATACCGAGATATTAATATCAGAGATATTAAAATTCAACTTCTATCAGTCCAGGAAAACTTTGGCTTCCCAATGACAAAAGAGATCATTCAAGAGTCACTTTTGGAGCGATTCTCCAAATATAAGTTATTACAAATGAAAAGATAAACAGATTTGACTATATAAATATTTGAAGACAAAAAAATCTGGAGGAAATGTAAAACAAATCAAAGGGCAAATGCAAAACTAAAAACCAATATTAGTAGCAAATATTGACAAATGAAAAGTCTTTATACCCAATATGTGAGGAGCTCATGCAGATTAGCAAGAAAGCCACTCATCATCCGATGAATAAATAAATTGGGAAAAGATATGATAGGGTGAGCCCAAGGAAGAAGGCACAAATGATGAATGAGCAACTCCCAAACAATAAAGTAATAAAATTAAACAGCACGGTGGAAGGCCACTGTCACTGTAATAGCAGAGAAACTTTCCCAGTCAGTGGTTTGTGGGCATCCTGTAAGAGACTACTGTCTCCTTTCATGACCAGCTCCCAGGTATCCCTCAGATCTGTCCATGTCACTTCTTCTAAGATTTAACTGACTCTCTACCAAAGTCAGTCAGTCTCCATCTTAGTTTTTTGCATAAAAATTGTCACTAGGGTCTGAAGAGATAGCTCACAGGGTAAAATGCTAGACTTCAAGCAAGAGAACCTGAGTTTCATCCACAGGACCCATGTAAATATTCTAGGGTAATGGCACATAATTTAATTTCTACACTGGAGAGATAGAGACAAGAGGATCCCCGTGGCTCCCTGAGCAGAGAGTATAGCCTAATGGTTGAACTCCAAGCCAATGAAAGACTCTGGTTCAAAAAACAATAGGGGACAAGAAATGAACATCAAGTTGGCCTCAGGTCTTTACACATTGATGCATGAGGACCCACATACACATGTGCATGCAACACATACATACACACACACATACACACGCATACATACACATACATGCATGCATGCATTCACAAGCATAAAATAATTGAGAAAATAAAAATAAATCTTTTCAATACAACTGATCAGGGATGGGGAGGGGAGGAATTGGGGAATTCGGGATAACAGCGCATGGTTTGCCCACTAAATAATAAAACTCATTATGGACAATAAATATATATTAAAAAATTAAAAAATATGTGTCATTATATCTTTGTGGGTACTAGATATTATTTTTTCCTATAAAACATATACCTGAAAACACAATTTCAAAGGCCCAAACTGTCTTTTCCCCTCCAACATCTGAGAAGACTATATTACATTTTATTACACAACTCAGTGAACATATAATGGTGAAAGACTGGAAAGATAGCATATTTTACACTGGGAAATTATCCCTCTGTATTTTACATCTGAACCTTCCCTTCAACTCAGCAATCCTACTTCTAAGAAATTAATCAGAAAATGCTCCACGTAATAATCATCATCTCAGAACTGTTTATAATAGAAAACAAACAAACTTCCAAAAGAACAAGAGAAGCAAGTAAAAAAATTATAGTATATTTCTAGTATGGGAAATCATGCTGTCATCAAATCCTATGTTTTGGGAATTTATTTTAAAGCACCACTTTTTTAGAAACCTGAAATAAAACAGTACATTCAGTTTTATGTGAAGAACAGTCCCAAATTTTAAAAATGCATGTATATAAGTAAAGATATACAATGTATCCCATAATTTCTCTCTCTCTCTCTCTCTCTCTCTCTCTCTCTCTCTCTCTCTCTCTCTCTCTCTCTCTCCCTCTCTACACACACACACACACACACACACATACACACACACACAGACATGACTTTTAAGGTCATAATTTCCTTATACAAATTGTAATTATCCAACTGTTCATTCGCTGTTGTTGAATATATAAGAAATAGAAATATATAAGAAATATAAGAATCCTTATATTTTCTCACATCAATTTTCCCAATCATTCCTGGCCTGTAAGGGGTTGCAGCCTTATGAATCCATGCCAGCTTTTATTTATTGGCTTACTTCTTTCTGATGTATCAGTCTTGCAAATCTTGAGTGCTTCATCTGTTTTCCTACAAAACACAGCAGGCAAAACATTAGAGACCCCCATCATGAAGCCTAGTCAGCTGCTTACATGGTTTAATAAGAAGGTACAGCAAGAATTGAGGACTAGATGCACCACTGAGAAAATAGCTCCTGATCTCTGACTCAGATCGTGTTCCCAGGAAAATGATTTCAAGACAGAAATATGAGTGCAGAAGCGCCTTGGGAGATGTTCTTGTGGGACACGATTATAGGAAAGAGAAGGTAAGGTTGAGGTAGAGAGAGAAGCTGACCTGTCAATATATGTTCAAATGCAAACTCTTCTGATGCTGACACAGCCATCCAGAGCAATCCCATTGAAAGAAAGGCTGGTGTGGGCTTTGATTCTCCAAATCAGTGAGTCATTGGCTAGGAGGCCCACCCTGATAGACATCACAGTGTTAAATAAGGCAAATCCTTTGGGCAAACTATAGCATCCAGACATCCAGTGCAAGACTGTAAGGTTGTAGGAGCATTATTCTCTGTAGCTGTGGGCATGGCTGAGCTGAAGCAGGGTCCTGGATAGATCCCTATTGCACTATCCATAATTGACTATCTAGCTTAGAACAGTAGAAATTTGTTTCTTCAAAGTTCTGGAGGCTAGACATGCAATATGAGATTTCTGGATAGTAAGGTTAACTGGGGAGGGCTCTCTCCCTTCTGTGCTGATAACCCCTTACTACGTCATCAGTGTGGTTTTCCTCAGTGCACCCATGGAGAAAGGATATTAGAACTGTCCTGTGTCTTCATAGAAGGTGACTATTGGGGCTGTATTGGAGACACAGCAATGAGTTCATTTAGGCTTATTTACATTCTTACCCCTGCCCCAATCTCAAAATCCAGCCACACTTGAGGGTCGTGCCTTTTTCATTTGAAGGAGGACAGAAGCAATCTGAGTAGCACTGATGTTATCCATCATACACTCACAAGCTTAGCATTCTCCTCAAGGCTCCTGCACTTCCTTTTGCCTCCTCTACCTTGCTTCTACCAGATGCAAGTTCTTTCTGTATGTCTTACAAACCAAGACTTCAAGTCTCTACTTTTCATGGTCTAAGCTGAAGCAAAACCTGTATCCTGAAAAAAAAAAAAAACAGATTGATCACTCCACAATCAATTTCTAGGAACTCTTTTTTTTTCCTAGTAGAAAACCTTAAAATATAGCATCTTTTAAAATAATGTATTGGCTAGCAACTACTATATAAACAGACTATGTAACAAGTTACTCTTAGACTTAATGATTTAGACAACAATCTCATGCCTCTGTGTTGACTCTTAAAATGATCTTAGACAATTAGATACTGAGATGCTCTTAGGAAGTACATTTGTAGAAAACTATAAGGAAAACAAAAGTGAGCCATGGGATAAGCTGATCTAGGCAGGCACTATGGTGACTTGCTACAAATTTCAGATTAGACCTAGGCTTGCTGTATGTGTCACTTGTTTTCTTTAGAGCATCAAGATAGATTGGGTCTGTTCTCCTGGGGATATGTCAGGTGTCAAAGAGAGGGTAGCTATTTATGAACCATATAGGTGTTTATCCTATGAACCTCTTTCATTCCTATAATAGGACTTCTCTTCTGAAATCATGTTAAGTTATCGCTTACATTTAGCTTATCCTTCATAACTCCTCCAATTCCTTTGAGATTTCTTGTAAATCTGACGGTGCATACAAACCATGTCTCTATTTAAGCAGAGTGGTGCTACACAACCACGATGACCCAAGTTCAGAGCCTCAGAACCTACACAAAGCCAGAAACACAGTTTAAGTACCTGTAACTGAAATTTTCCTGCAGAAATAAGGGAGGAGGAGGCAGGAGAATCTGAGGTTCATGTGCCAGCAACCTGGGAAATACAACTATGAACATGAGAGACTCAGCCTCAAAACAAGGTAGAAGGTGAGAAGCAACACTTAAGATTGTCCTCTGACCTCCACACATGGACACATGTGCCCGAATTTTCACACATTTTTTATTTACTTACTTAATTAAAACCACAATTATGATAATTTGTCCAATAGAAGTAGTTTTTCCATTGTAAAATACCATTCAGAATCTCTAGGTTACCATAGTAATAGAACTCTCTTTTATCAAAAGTTTTAAGATTATTTTGTAAGGTTTTACATTTTTGATTGGCATAGAATAATTATCCACTGAGATAGCATACTATGTGCTATTTCAATGCAAATATACATTGTATATGATCAAATTAATGTAATTAGCATATCTATATTCTATAAATGCCTATCATTTCTTTGTGATGAGCATCTGAAAAACCCTCTTCTACATTTACACATACACCACATTAATGTTAACTCTCATCATTCCTGCAGAAATGAAACTTCTTATATAACTTTAAATTGTACCATTGTCCCTTTCACCCCATTGCTAGGACAAAACTTCTGGCTGAAATCAGCTGATGGAAGGGGTTTATTTTGGCTTCCAGTCTCCAGGCAAAACTTCTTGCTGACAGGAAAAGGGATGCCATGAGCAGAGGATGGACATCATTTCTGCCACAGCAAGTGGAAAATAACAGCAAGAAAGTGAGCCAGGGCCTTGCAAGAGAAAGCTGGCTATAGAAACCCAACACTCACCCCAGTAACACATCTCTTCCAACAAGGTTCCATCTCCCAAATTGCCATCAGCAAAGGGAAAATATTCAAAGCATGATTTTATGAGGGATATCTGATTCAAACCACAGCACTCACCCTTATTCTACTCTAAGGTTCTATGAACTCAATGTATTTTCAGCTTCCACGTGTGAGTGAGTTCAAGTAACATTTGTCTTTTTGTGCTCAGCAATTTCATAGAGCAAATAAGGTATATGACCAGGTCTTAAACCATATTTCTTGGGGTCTATGACACTGAAATAGCAGCAGACATGTGATCGCCCTACTGACCCATCTGTGGGGCAGCTCAGATAGAGTGTGGGCTGGGATTTGTATAGCATGGAGAGTAAGCTACAAGGGTAACTCAGAATGCATGCCAGCTCCTCCCTGCATGTGAACAGATATGGGGGGGGCCAGCCTGGCGGCTGTGCTCTGGGCCAGGGAGTCAAGCACATGTGTGGAGCTCTGCCAGAGGTCAACCTTAAGATGGAGCCCTGTTGCTGGACCCTGCTTATCTGTTTATTTATTATAATTCATTTAAATTTGCAATTCAATCTTGGTTTACTCTTTTCTTTGGCATCCATATGTGTATGAATGGTATGTTCACATGTGTGTATGTGTTTTTGCATGTGTGAGCATGTGTGACAAGTGCACATATGTATGTGTATGATTGTCATGTATGAATGCATGTGTGTGGGGGTGCCTGTGCACATGGAACCCAAAGGTGCCATTCACAGTTGTGTTCTGCCTTATTATTTTTTATGAGACAAGTTTGTTCCCTAAACCTGGATCTCACCATTTAGGCTGGACTGACTGGCCCACAAGCCCCAAGAATCCTCCCGTGTCCACTTCCCCAGTGCTAGGATTCCAAGAGTGTGCCACCACACAGGGCTTTGATGTGGGTGTTGGAAATCTGAACTCGGAAATCCTCACATATTTATGCTGGAAGCACTTATACTAGCCATCTCCCCGGCCCGTGTGTATAAATCGGTTAGGGTTGCCTTTTTTTTCTGTTCTTTCCTCTCCTTTCCTACATTCTTATGGATATATCAATTTTTCTTTTACTGCTTTGGAAATAGTTATACTTCATTTACATTATGCTACCGGTTTTACTAATTAATTAAATTCCATACTTTATTGAATGATTTCAGATGAGTTGATCTGAACATTTGCCTATCTGCACCACTGGTTTCCCCTACCCATTTCTAATTAAGTAATTTTTTAAAGAAATGCTAATAACGACCTGGGAAGATAGCTTAGTCAGGAAAGTGCTGTCCTTGAAAGTATGAGGACCTGAGTTCAACCCCCAAATTCCACATTGAAAAAAAAAATAGAGCCAGGCTTTGGGATGCAGAGATTGCTCAGAAGTTAAAGGTTCTGGCTTACAAAACCCGATAGTCCAGGAGGTCCTGGTTCCTGGTGAGCTTCTATTCTCATTCTCTCTCTCTCTCTCTCTCTCTCTCTCTCTCTCTCTCTCTCTCTCTCTCTCTCTCTCCTTGCAAATAAATAATTTAAAAATATATTTTAAAAGCTAGGTTTACTGGTGGCATGTGTTTGTAAATCCAACACAAGGGAGGCAAACACAGGTAGAACAGTGGCTCTCACTGCCCAAACTATAAACCAATGAGAGAACATTTTTCTTTTTCTTTTTTTAAAAAATATTTTATTTATTCATTTTCAAGAAGAGAGATACAGTAGAGAGAGAAAAAGAGAGAGAGAACCAAGGCCACCACCTTATGGGTCTGGCTTACGTGGACACTGGGGAATTGAACTGGGGGCCTTAGGCACTGGAGACAAGTGCTTAACCGCTGAGCCATCTCTCCAGCCCAAGAGAGAACCTTTTTCAAAAGAAGTTGCCAGTACCTGAAAACAAAATGGCTTCGGCCTTCCACATGCATGTGCACAGAAGTGTATAATACCTCATACACATTCCACACAAGAACATGTATAAACACACATACACACAAAGAAAATACTGATCGACCCATTTGCGTGTATTTCAAGGTGAGCCTTGGTATATGGCTAACTCAGGGCATGGTGATTATCATGAACGGTGCAATGTATAGAGATGAACAAAGGATGTCTTTAGTGCTACTGTACCATCCTGGCCTGATACAAAATCAGAGCATTTATGGGGATTATCTGCAATATGACTTCCCATTCCAACTTGACTGAAAGCAAATTATGACTTTAGTTAAAGTCCTTTCTTCTGGCCTGTGGTTAAATAGGAAAAACTTCTATTTCTTTATATTACCAGGATTATCATAATTATAAAGAGTTATATTTTCATGAATCACTTATTAATTCAATGCATCATGAAAAAACAATGAATTCTAATGGAAAGCAGCATGAACTATAAATTACTTGAGATTGTTGAAAGCTTGTTTCTATTTTTACCAGTTCATGCATTTTTATAAACTTTTTCAGCTTTAGTTTCATCATCTATAAAATGAAAAGATATAGTAGTTAACCAAGAGAGTTGAAAGTATCATTCAAACTTATATTGTGTGCCCAGAAAATAGTCAAGTCATGAAAAAAGGTAGCTATAATTTAGAGGTATTTTCAGGGCATTCAATCCATGTTTTTAATTGTCCACTCTGTGTGTGTGTGTGTGTGTGTGTGTGTGTGTGTGTGTGTGTGTGTGTGTGTCCATGTTTGACCTCACCTTAGTTTGTTAGCTTCCAGACCATTCTCTTGTTTCACCTCTCAGATCTTACAAATGTGCTGGGATTACACATGGCTTCTATGGCATGTGTCTTCATGTGGGTTCTGGGGATATGAATTCAAGTACTCATGCTTAAGTGACAAGCACTTTATTGACTGAGCCACACCCCTTTTGTATAATAATTAATTTAGTCCTTTACACATCATAGCTGACAAATAATCTTTAAATTTATATGGTCGTTCCACTTAGTACCTGAGAAATTATAGAAAACTAATGGAAATTTGATGTCAATTTAATTTTTTTAAGTAGGGTCTCACTCTAGCCCAGGCTGACTTGGTGTCATGGTTTGATCCAGGTGTCCTCCACAAACAAATGAATGTGTTCTGATTGATAGATCCTCAGCTGATGGCAATTTGGATTTTATAACCTCGATGGAGCTGTTTTGTTGGGGTGGGTTTATGGGGTTATAAGCCAGCTTCCCCTTGCCAGTGTTTGGCACACCTTCCTGCCACTGTTTGCAGTGCTGTGGCAGAGATGATGTCCACACCTCTGCTCATGCCATCATTTTCTCTTGTAGGATGTAGTCTCCCCTGTAAGCCAAATAAACCCATTCCTCCACAAGCCACTTTTGTTTGGATTCTTTCTGTGCAGCAACTAGAAAGCTGACTTACAACACTTGGAATTCACTATGTAGTCTCAGGGTGGCCTTGAACTCATGGCAATCCTACTACCTCTGCCTCCGGAGTGCTGGGACCTGAGAAATGTTTATAACAGGAGTCTAGTTCACTTATACTTTTATGTTTCTTGGCTAAGTGTTACCTGTTATTTTTTCTAGAATATAACCTTTTCTTTCCAATTAAGTCTTTTATTTTGCTGATTATTGAACTTATTTTTAATTTTCCATTCTATCAATTTAACTTAATAATATTGTCTCAGTTGGGACTCTTACATTTTGTGTATTTTAGTATGTATCTTGCAATTATAGAGTGCTAAATGAAATTAGCAAAATTAGAATAATAAATAACTTTGTTTTCCTTGAAAATCTTGTAATGAGCTTAAAATGTTTTGTAATACTCCTGTTGATCTTTGACGTAGTTTTATTGTTGGTTCTTTATATATCTGGTTTCTGCCTTTCCCTGTTATTCTTTCTCATCATGATCATTATTGGTATTATCATTTCAATGAACATAAATAAAACATATTAAAAACAGAATCACATGTTAATTGAAAAACTATGTTCATGACACTTTATTCTTACAATCACACCTTCCTTGCTAATTCTGTTTACGTCTGGCAGAAATACCTTTGTTAATATCTGTGCTAAGAAGTTGTGTGATTGGTGAGCTCTGTCATGTGTATTAGTGTGTTCGTACTATGGAATGCATAGTTTCATAGAGGCAGATAGACCATCACTGGTTGGATAACCCTCCCCTCGGGGCTTTGCTGACATTACATCCATGTCCTCTCTCATGTTTGTGGCTGAGACTGCTCGTCATATTCGTTTTCCTTTTAGGCGTCATATTTTCTCTTGTGAGACTTTCGAATTTCTATCCCCATATTTGAGAGCCGTGGCGAATCACCTTCATGACACACCTTCAATGAGGCCCAAATTTGAAAATATGAAGTCATTTTTGCTTCCAAATACTGTTTCCAGGATTTTGGTATTTTGGTAAGATGTAACTGACCTGTGTATCTCCCAATTTTCTAAATTCTCGTGCCTTTCTCTTCATATCTCTATAGATACCTTTCTGTGTCAAGTCAGAGAAATTTCTTCAAATTTTTGTAAATCTCCCACTTTTTCTAGCTGTTTAATTCAACTGTGAAATATTTTTTAACTAGAATGACTATTTTAACTTCTGTGGTACCACGTGCCCTTTTCTGAGAGAATGTTTCCATGCTGTACCTCTCTCTCTCTCTTTCTCTCTCTATGTTGTGTGTGTAATGTATGCATAGGTGTCATGCTACATGTGGTGCATGCACATGTATATACCCATGAGGCCATCCATGTGCTCACCTGTAACAAGGTGTGCTAGTCTTTCATGGCAGGAGCAGAGCATGTGTCCCACTGCGTTTCTCTCCCATCTGTTCTTCCCTGAGCTGGAGTCTCATACTGATACTGGACTTTGCCATGTTTCTGTTGGCTGCATAGATTCTCACTTGTGAGCTTCCACAATTCTCAGGTCTCTGCTTCCTGAGAGACTGAGTTTATAGTCACTTGTGTCTATGGCCAGCTGTTTAGACAGGTCCTGGGAATTGTGTATTATAGGACTGTAAGCATGACCAGGAAGATGCCTCTAACCTCTGAGCAATACCTCCTGCTTTATAATTTTGTTTTTGTTTGTTTTTTGAGGTAGGGTCTTGTTCTCTCGTTCTAGCCCAGAGCTGACCTGGAAATTACTATGTAGTCTCAGGTTGGCCTCCAATTTGCAGTGATCCTCCTACCTTGGACTCCCTAGTGCTGAAATTATAGTATGCCACCAAACCTAGCTTACTTCATAATTTCTTTTCCTTCCATTGGATCATGGAACATTTTAAATATATTTGTATTTTTTCTATTATTCCATTTTATTTTTTCACATGTGTGTGTTTGTATGTGCACATACACACACGGGTGTGCTGTGCTGGTTTGTGGTGTATGCATGATGCGTGCAGATGCAAGTACCCTTGTGCATGCTTATGGATGCAACAGGAGAATGTTGAGTGCCCTTTTCTTTCTCTAATTGATGCATTTCCATTCTCAAGATGGAGTCTCTCCTGGAATCTGGAGCTATTCTCCTGTCTCTGATTCCCATAGGACTGGGATTACAGGTATGAATGATGAAGACCTGCTGTTTAGGGGGTTGGGGAATCAAACTTCAATGATCTCAGGCCCTCATGCTTGTGCAGAAGACTCTTAACCAACAAACCAGCTCCCCAGTCCTTAAACACATTTATTCTAAAGTTTCTATATGATACTTTTATTATCTTCAGTAGTAAGGTGTTACTCTATATTATTTCATGTTTTGGAAAAGTGTTTTCAGTGTGTGTGTTCTTTGATTTATAATTTAACTCCTAGGGATTCTTCTGATGAAAATTTCCCATTCACCTGCTCAATGGCAGCATCCTGTTCAGCGTGTGTGTGTGTGTGTGTGTGTGTGTGTGTGTGTGTGTGTGTGTGTGTGTTTGTGGTTTGTTTAAATAGCTTAGTTTTGATCGACCATTCTCATAAATGTGATAATGGTGATAATGTACTTTGAGTTGATCCCATCTCATTATTTATTTATCACCCTTTCCATATCCTTTTCCACAGAACCCCTTACTCTTTTACAGCTCATTCTTCTTCTAGTTCCATGTAAATATTTCTGCCTTCCTCCATTATCCATGACAACATGTTCATCGACCCAATGTTTGCCAGGGGACAACAGCTGTTGTGAGGTCATGAATTTAGAGTTCCACGCCTCCCCTCGCCCTGTAGAATTTACATTCTTCCCACCACCTCTTCAGAGGCCATGAGACACATGTTTCCCTTGGTGCTGAGCGCTCAACTGTCACTTCTGCTCAGCACAGATTAGTCTTGGATCTCCCTAGTAGTTACTGCTGTCTACAAGAGAAGTTTCTTTGACTGAAAATGAGAGTAGCACTAATCTATGGCTGCAAACATAAGTGTTTGGAGAGCAAATGATGAGCACAACATCACTATTTAATCAAGTAATAGTAGATTTCTTCTCCTTAGGGCATATAACCTTTTGACTATTGGCTTTTGACTAAATTTTCAATGCATGTTTGTCATATATTCCCTCTTGTTGAGTGGGCCTCAACTTCCCTCAGATAGCAATTGGTTATCTACATACAGTAATGTCACCATTGCACCAGCGGACACATTTTGCCTGGCTAGCTGTTTTTGTAGACCACAGGGAGCACTACTGGGTAAGATTGTTGATGCTCTTTCTCTAACAGCAGTTGTGGTAGTTTAAATAATGTCCCCCAATAGATTTAAAAGTTTATTATAATTGTAAATTGTCTTCAGCCAGTTCTGGCTGGAGGAGGTGTGTCACCTTGGCCAGATCCTAGGGTTCAGCCCTAAGGTGTTTCTGGGGTAGGTCTGGAATTCTAGCTATACATATACAAAAGCAGTCTGAGCTCAAGCCTGGAGTTCCTCTTGTTTGCTAGTTTTGGAGTGTGCTTGCTTGCTTGCTTCTGGAGGTGCTGTTTCTCTCTCTGCTTGCTTCTGTAAAAGGGGGCCTGCCTTTTTTCCTTAACTTCCCCTGGGTCTGTTACTTCAATAAATATTTTCCTACCCAAATCATGCCTGGTTTGGAGATTCATCCCAGTGACCTGTGACTGACTATGACAGCAGTCTTCATAGTAAGTTCCAGCATTCTAATAGCTAGCCAGCAGGAAGGAAGCTTCCAGCTCTGTTCCAGCTCGATTTCTCAGTATCCTGCAACTAACCCATGTGGAGTCTTACTGTCTAGTTCTGGTGGGCAGTCAAGGGTGCTTGCAATAGCCTATATTGTTTTGGGGAGTTTCAAACTTCTCTTTGACCAACAGCTCCTTGAGAATTATCTCACACCATGCCGTGAGAGTTTTCTGTAGTAAATGGTGGCTTCTAAACACAGGAATCTTTACCTAGAAGGCACTTTTTAATCACATTCTCTCTCTCTTTTTTCTCTCTCTCTCATCTATTATATTTTCATTGGCTAGTGAATATGTGGTTTTCCACTTGGATTATTCATATTATCTATAGTTTTGTTTAACCTTATTTCCACTCCCTCCTCTCTCAATCTACCTCTCCCAAACTGTCTTAGGCCTTTCAAGACCCAGCATTCTATCCCTCCACTTATACATTTACCATCCCTTCCCCTGAAACCCTCTCTCCTATTCCCTCATTATTTCACCTTCCTAACTTCCTGGCCTCTAATTTTAACTTGTTGATACTCCAAAATGCATACAAGTCTAAAAATTCAATGCTAGGATCAGCTTAACAGAGAAAATCTGTGGCTTGTATTTATATACCTTGGTTAGTTCATTTATACTATATCCATATAAACTCATTCTCCAGCAATAGGTATAATGTCATTTTTTCACAGCTGAATAAAATTCAATTGTGAATATAAAACACAGTTTCATTATCCATTCATCAGTTGAAGGCCATCTGGGTTGTTTCTACTTCATAACTAGTATGAATAGAGCAGCAATAAACAGCTGAGCAAGTATCTCTGAAATCTAGTTTAAAGTCCATAGAATATACATATATATATATATATATATATATATATATATATATATATATATATATGCCCAGGAGTGATACAGACAGCTGGGTCATATGGTAGTTATTCTTGTAGTTTTTGACAAACATCCTGGATGATTTCCAGAGTGAATATACTCTAAACAACATTCTGAACAACAGTGAATAAGTGTTCCTTTTGCCTCATGTTCACCAACATTTATTGACATTTGATTTTTTGATGATAGTGATTCTGACCTAAGTGAGATGGTACTTCAAAGTTGTTTTAATTTTCCTTTTCATGATGGTGGATGATGTTGAATATTTTTTTAAAAAAATATTTACTAGCCATTTGGGTTCCTTCTTTGAGGAATGTCTGTTCAGTTCCAGTGTCCATTTTTGATTGGGTTCTTTGATTTTTTTAATTGCTTAGGTTTTTAAGTTCTTTATACATTTTAGATAGTAATCCTCTGTCAGAGATATAACTTGTGATGAGTTCTCTCCCATTCCGTAGGTTGTCTCTTGACTCAGCTGACTCCTTCTATGTACAGTAATATTTTTGTTTGATGAGGTCCCATTTGTTGATTACTGGGTCATATTTAGAAAGTCATTTTCTACCCTTATATCTTGAGGTATTCTCTCTAATTGTGCTTCAAATCACTTCAGTATTTCAGCTATTATCTTGAAATCCTTGATCCATTTTAGTAGATTTTTGTGCTTAGTAAGAAATAAGGATATAGATTCTTATTCTACATGTAGACAACCAGATGTTTCCCCAGTACAATTTGTTTAAAATGATATTGGGGGGGGGGCTTCAGAGATGGCTTAGTGGTTAAGGTACTTGCCTGCAAAGCAGAAGGACCCCAGTTCAGTTCCCCAGCACCCACATAAAGCCAGATGCACAAGGTGGCGCATGTGTCTGGAGTTCATTTGCAGCAGCTGGAGGACCTGGTGCACCAATTCTCTCTTTGTGTCTGCTTCTATCTCTCACTCTCTCAAATAAACAAATAAATAAAATATGTTTTAAATGCTATTTTTCCCCAATGTGTATTTTTGGTTTCTTTTACAAATATCAGGTGGCTGTAGTTACATGGACTTATACCTGGACCTTCAACTCTAAGAGTTTCATGAGCTACTGAGAAGATTGCATATTCTAGAGTTTGGGTAGAATACTCTGTAAATTTCTGGTAGATCTAGTTGACCTGTGGTACCTATGAAAGATATAGTTTCTCTGTTTATTTTCCACATCAATGAACTGTAGATTGGTGATAATGAGGTAAGTAAGTGTTCCACTATTATTGTGCTGGGATTTACCTCTGACTTTAATATCTAGCAAATTTTGTTCTATAAAATTAAGTGGACCAATGTTTTGTGTGTATATGTTTGGGATTGTAGTGTCCTCTTGGTATGTTGTTCCTTTGATCTGTATGACATGATCTTCTTTATCTCTTCTGATTTGTTTTGGTTTGAAGGCTATTTTGTCCAGATTTTAGTCTAGCCACGTTTGCTATTTCCTGGTTCCATTTCTTTTGAATATCTCTTTTCCATCCTTTTGCCCTAAGAGAGTGTCTACCTTTGTCTGTGAGATGAGTTTCTTGAAGATAGCAAAAGAATGGCTTCTGTTTTGATTAAGAAGTTCAAACCATAAATATTCAGAATTATTACTGAAAAAGTCATATTGATGACTATGTGGAGGTTGGTGTTTTCTTGATCTTCATGTTATTAACAACAGTTCTACCATGGGTTATTTATGTTTTATACTTTTAATCTCTTGAACATGTTTATTCTTCTCTTTGATGAACTGTTTTCCTTCCACTATCCTCTGTATGGCTGGCCTAATGCTCTTAAATTCCTCTTGCATGCTTTTATTATGAAAAGTTTTTTTCCCTTTGCTCTCCTTCAGTTAGAAGAAATAATTTTGCTAGGTACTACTTGGATTGACAGCTATGGTCTTTTAAAACTTGAAATATGTCATTCCATGCCCTTCTGACTAATAGAATTTCCATTGGGGAAAAAAACAGCTGTTATTCTGATGACTGTTATTCTGATGGGGGTATCATTCTGATGGTTGTTATTCTGATGGGGGTTATTTTGATGGCTGTTATTCTGATGGGGTTATTCTGATAGGGGTTATTCTGATGGTTGTCATTCTGATGGGTGTTATTCTTATGGGTGTTATTTTGATGGCTGTCATTCTGATGGATGTTATTCTGATGGGGGTTATTCTGATGTCTGTTATTCTGATGGCTGTCATTCTGATGGGGATCATTCTGATGGCTGTCATTCTGATGGGTGTTATTCTGATGGCTGTTAGTCTGATGGGAGTTATTCTGATGGCTGCCATTCTGATGGGGGTTATTCTGTTGGCTGTCATTCTGATGGGTCTGCCTTAGTATGTGGTAGGTTGATTCTCCCTTGGATCTTTCAGCTCTTAGTTCTGTGTAGTGATTTGACTCTAATATAATATGGGTGATTTTCTTCTGATTTCATCAATATTTGGTCTTCTTCATGTCTATTGTACCTTGATTTTTCCCTATAATTTTCCTTACAAATTTATTTAAATATCTTTATGCTATATATTGAAGTTATTTTCCTACTTGTATGACCATAGTTCAAACATTTGGTCTTTTTTAAGAATCACACATTTCTCTCATGTGTGTTCTTATGATTTTTTAAATTTGAATTTCTCATTGGTTTTGACTGATTCAATTCCTCTTCTTTTGATTCAAGGTCTGATATTCTATCTATTTACTTGACCCATTCTATTAGTGAACATTTCTATCGAGCTTTTTTATCAAAGCCTACAGTTGTGGATAGCTCCCCATTGGTGAGTGAATGTGGTATTTTGAATGTATGTCCTCCATAGACTCAGTGTTTTATTAAAGCTTGTAACTGGCTAGAAGTGATATCACCGGAAGTGGATCTGAATTCATGCCTAAAGGTATGCAGAGAGGGTTGGAGCTCTTGACTGTGCTTGCTTGTGGTACTGTTTAATGGTGTCTCTGTGCTTGGATTTATGAAACGGAGCCAGCTTCTTATGCCACTGGATGGAACTTCCCCAGATCTGTAAGCTCAAAACCTCTCTTCATCAGATCTGCCCCCAGTGACACAACCCCTGTAACAGAAGTCTACTTGCAGAAGGCTGAAGCTGCAAACTCAATTTCGCTAAAACACCTGAGTCTACAGGAAACATAAATTCAAACTACCATGCCCACATATATATTTTAAAACTGAATAGTAACTCGGTTTGAAAGACAATTTTATAAAAATATAATTAACACCTGACTGGTTGTTATTTTGCTGTGATTGTTTCCTAACATCACATCATAAATATATGATTTTTCCATTTGTCTAAATATATATATATATATATATATATATATATATATATATATATATATATATATATATTCCATTTGTCTTTTAATCTCTACTTAGTCTGCTGAGAAATAAACTGATAATCTTTTTGATGATTCATTATCATGATTTATTTATCTGTTTTTATTTATAAGATTTATCTTCATTTTTGTCTTCAGCAGTTTTATAAAATATATAATTTTAAAATTTCTTCCTATTTAACATACTTGGAGTTAAATTTCATGGATTTATAGGTATATAGTGTTTCCTAAAACTTAGAAGTTTTGTGTCATTAGCATTCAAGGAAGATCTCTTTTCTATTCTCTGTCTCTTCTCCTTCTGGAACTCCCATAAAATTCATATGAGCTCATTTAAAAACATCTTCTATGTTGCATGGGAAATGATCACTTTCCTTCATTCCTTTTTACATTTATACGCCCAGGTTGTTGACTTTTCTTCCACCTACTTGAGGCTGTTGTTGACCCCTCTAATATTTTTTTCACTATTCCCAAATAATTGTCATCCCAAGTATTCACCACAACACTGTGAACAGGAAAGAACAGTTGTGGAGGAAAATGTTGAAACTAAACAACAATGTGAGACAATAAGACTGAAAGTGAAGCTAAGTCAGAAGCAAGACATGGGATGAGAAATTTTTTCCATAGTAATTCCAGGAACATAAGTCTTGTACACTGACTTGTCTTATAAACAAATGCTAGGTCAGGAGCATGAAAAACAATAGCTTAAATAAACTATCCAAAAAATAGAATGGGCAAGAAAAGCTCAGAGAGGCATGTATGAATATCAGAGCTTGTTTTAAAGAGTGAGTGACATAAATTCATTTACTATAATGTTGATACTCTCCTCTGTTTTTTAGGCAAGTTTTAAATAACTCCCCTTATGTATGTATATTGATTTTCCACACTGTACCATTCATATCCTGTTCCAGATCTGCACTAAGGTATACAATGGGGGGGCTCTCCATTAACTTTGGTATGCAGACACCAATTGTAGAATTTTCTTCTCTGTGAGATACTGGGTTACAAGTTGCTGTAAAGATAAATTGATTAAAGAGATAAAAGACTACTTTCATTATATGCTGATTTGTAGAAGACCTGTCCAATCAACACCAGAAATTTGCCCAGTTTTTTCTTGTACTTTAAACCTGCTGACCATCAGAACCTTGATGCCCATTATCAGATGCCAGCCAGAAGGGTAACAGAAAGAATAAGCATGCAGGGTGTCATAGTCAGTCACACACCGCTGGGATGAATCTCTAAACCAGGCACAGTTTGTGGGAGGAAGGGACTTATTGAAGCTAAAGATCCAAGGAGAATTTCATATCAGCAAAAGAGGCTTACCCCCTTTCACACGTACAAGAAGAGATAGAAACCCATCACCAACACCACACATAACAGCAAACAGGCAAGGGGCATCAAGGAGAGAATTTCTTCGACTTTATATAGCCTTAGCATAGGGTCTCGAAACCCTTTCCCAGGCTTAATGGCTTCCTGAGTCTCTGGAATTTCCTTTCTGCACTGCCCACACTAGAAGGGATGTTAATTTCCAACTTTCCTGAGCTTCCTTATATCCTGCCCCCTACTGAGTGGGCTACCTTCCTATGAACAACATCAGAGACCCACCCAAGATAATTTAAAAGATCAAGTTGACAACAAAACCTAACCATCACACAGAGAGATTCGCTTCCCTTGACTTTTTAACTAGATTTCTTTTGTGGCCTCACCCTTGCATCTTGTATGCCTAGGATCCCATATAACACTTTAGGTCCTAAATTGTACAACCATGCCACTGCCTCAAAAGGGCTTGTTAATTACATTACACTGATTTTTCAAATTCCCTTTATGGACAATTACCTTCTTTGACTCAACATCCTGTCAAGTATTATTTTGAGAAGGAATCTGTCTTCCATCTGTGCTTCCATCACTTTGGAATAATACAACTTCATGTACTTTTCTTCTTAACAATGTTGTACCACTCTTTGCTGGAGTGAAGAATTAACCATGACTGAATTTTACGAACACCTTGAAAAACCAAAAAAATAATTATCATTAAAAACATTAAGTTAAATAGGTCTCAACCATAAATAAGGATACTTGTCTCCCAAGTTTATCCCAACACTCACTGTCCATAATCCATAATTTTCAAATATCTTAGACACTTAAATTTAGAGCTTATTTTTTATTCTATGTTTAAAAAGTAAAAGTACAGGATGAAGTAAATTGACTCACAGCAAAATGCTGAGCTGGAGTGCTTATCTATGGAGGGGAAAATCCGTGTTCCTACACTTCAAGTCCATCGTCTTGCCAATTGCACTAACTGAGGCTTTATCAACAAAGGGTCCCATTTCAGTGATTGTAATTGAGGAAAATGAAAAGGTATTTTCTTGCACAACTCAAAATGTAGCAATGAATATAGTTAAGTCAGGAAATATGAAAATTAAGACATGCTTTAGACTGTTTTCCTTACCTTCAATGCACACTATATTCACAGTCTTAAAAAAGTTATAAAATGAATGTCTATAAAATATATGTATCCATTGAAATATGATCCCATAGTGATATTTAAGCAAACAAAATGTAAATTCATAGAATTAAAATATTTTAAAAATCCACCTCTATTATCAACTAAGTAGATAATGTAGTGATCTTTATAAATTAGTCACAATTTAGAGTAAAATTTTTAATTTTGTGTTTATAATTTCATTTATTTCTTGAAACAACCTATGAATTGTATACTCAATTACTTGATCTGATAGATGCTAAAACGTATATAGGACATAAAGAAAATTGTTCAGGGTTACACAACTTATTCCTTGCTGATGTTACTTAAACTTCATACTTTCATACTCTTTGCTATATCTTTTCTCAGTTCCATTGAAAATACATAGTCAGTGATATCCCTGCTCTTCATTGACACTAGCAAAACAAATTAAAATGGTTTAACATTAGGAAAAGCTTAAACCAATTATGAAATATTCATATGGATGAATATCATGAAAATTCAAATAATTCTATGAATAGTTTATTATTTTAAGGGGAATGCATTGGGTATGGAGTTACATAAAGCTGTTTACACAGGAAAATAGCAACCTTTAAAATTCACAGTAAAAACATTGAAAGGAAAAGTACTATAACAAAGAGTAATAATGAGTTGTTCTCTATATATTTCTTATGCATTAAAAATGTCTCCAATGAGAATATGCTATTTATAACAATAAATGCTGTGTTAAATATCTAGAGCCTTAAAGAACTACATCAGCAATATAAAATTATAAGCCCTCAACTTCCCAAAAGTTTAAGGTTATTCTGGGCTCTATAGTGAGTGCAAAGTAAGTTTGGGCAACATAAAACCTATCCCAAAACATACAAGAAAAGAATAGGAAAGGAAGAAGGAAAAGGAAAAAAGAAGAAAAGAAGGAAAATTAAAAGAGAAAAAGAAATGAAAAGAGCCAAATACCAGTGTATTATAGAAGGAAAGAATGAAGGAAGGGAGTAAGGTAAGGAAGGAAGGATGGGAAGGAAAGAGCTTGGAAG